>BHDV01063492.1:46692-73104 GCA_005406045.1 Adoxophyes honmai
GATAGGCGGTATTATATTCGGTTCGAGGGCCCCGGGGCACTGCCCCGCCTAGCCCCTTGATAGCTACGCCATTGTTTGGCAGCGCTGCGCGCACAGCACCGCTACCGCACACCGCGCAGGTGGCGGCGTAGTGCTACGCCGCGCTGCGCCGCGCTACGTTTTGAGGCGCCGCGCTGCGCAGCGCAACGTATTCTGAATACTTACTCAAAGTGAAATATGAACTTTATCTTGTAATAAATAAAGTATATTTTGAGTTGTCCTATTAAACATTTTCGTGCAGCGCCGCGTCGCGTCTCGTCTCGGTGTGAACTGATCCTAAGAGCCGGGGTACAAAAGACAGGGCAATATTTTCAGATTTTCGTAGCTTTTTTTACATGAAACTGGGGAAAAAATCACAGGGGTTTTCTGACGCGAATATCCGACCACTAGTGTAAGTATTTACGGTGGGTTTCCGGCCTCCTTGTACAAGTAAGTTTATCCTTTGTGTATTACACATAGAACAAGTTTTAAATTGCTTAATTTGGGATTAGGTGATTGGTGTAAATATCTAATGAAAAAAAACCACTGCCAAATAACAATTTCAGTCGCAAATTTTATTTTGAAATCACTCTCTTAATTCTAAAGAGATTTGATAGCCATCCACAATTTTAAGTAGTACACCAAACTCTGCTTTCACTCTTCTGTAGTCAGCGGTGACTCGATATTTTCGAATCAGGTGCACTAAGTTGATCTTCTCCGCCATCAGCGCGTACATGTTTTTGCTGAAAAGAGTTTTTTTTGTTATGACTTCTATCAGGATAACCAAAAGAACAGATAGCTGGCTTACTACATTATTGATTTTTTTAGTTTCGCTTTTATTTATAAGAAAGTCAAAACTCGACGCTCAGTTGCATAAATACAATTTCCAACTTCCTCTCTGTGGACTTCGGTCCCCAGGCGTAACACGGCCGGGAGAGAGATCTCTCTATTAGAGACTTTCCCATGGTTTCAAATACAAAATTAATGCGACATAATACTACATTGAGAAACGAGGGAGGTAAGTGGAAAATTTCAAACGAGGGTCTGTTTTATGACTCGAGTTTGTAATTTTCTTACCTGCCCGTGTTACACACAATGATTTTCATCACATTTGCGAGGAAAAAGTAACAATTAAAGAAAATGTATGTCATCACGTCATCGCGCCGCGCCATTCCGCTTGCGCTGTCACTGCTGTCATTGCGTTTAGGTTTATTGTCACTTTTTTTAAATCATACCACAGACAAGAACTATGTTTCGTACAGAATGTGAATGGTCGTACAGCCGGATTCTGCCAAAAAAGTTCTAACAAATTTACAAAAAATACATACATACATACATATTCTCACGCCTGTATTCCCAAAAGGGGTAGGCAGAGCACATGAATTCAAAAATCCAGTGCCACGTTTAGCAATTTCAGGGTAACCAGATAGAAGCATGAGATTGTAGTGACAGGTTGCTAGCCCATCGCCCACAATACACTAACCCTTTCCCTGAGTCGCCTCTTACGACACCCACGGGAAGAAAGGGGGAGGTGTTATTCTAAAAGCCCTAACAGACGACCAAATTTGGTTTGGTCCGAACCACGACTTGGTTGGCTCCAAACAAAATTCGAACGTGTGTTCAGCGGTTTGGTCAACATTTCTGTTAGGGCTTTAACCCGGCACCACACGGGGATTACAAAAAATGCATATTAAAAAACGCGTTGACATTCCAAAGTATTAAATTAATACAGTTTCATAATGCATACCTAAAAATTGGCCCTTAAGTTTTAATAGCAGAGTTTTTATTTTTACATTACAACTTTTGCAAATTTTAAAACTAAACTTTTCCTCCCTTAGGATGTAATGATAACTCCCGCGGTTACTACTTAGGCTTTTGTCCTAAAGGATACGCGATTGTAATAACACAATTGAAAAATAAAAAAAAAAACGGCGGCAAATTCACTCGGCGGCAGCCACACCAACCGTATCCCAAATTTCAAATTTATTTTTATCCCAAATTTTAAATTAATTTTTTCTTCTTTCAATCGTCATTTGTTTCCAATAAGTACAAAATTTAAATAAGTTTCGATCCTTTGGGAATACATACATACATACATACATAAATATTCTCACGCCTTTATTTATTTATAGTGGCGAATAATTTGTCACTAAACGGGTCTGGCCCAGAGGGTCTCGAATACGTAGACAACAAATGTGATTCGGAAATAGTTCACAACGATATTTTGGTGTCCGCCGCGACTGTAAGTTATCCTACTACGAGCACTATTAAAACAACACCAGTATACGGAGCACAAAACACTGAGCCCGCTGATCCCGGACCGAAGCCAGGCCGAGGGCGCCCCCGTAAAACTACGTCCTCGAATGAAGCAGTGAAGTTTAAAAATGGCACTGTTGAGCCGCACCGAAATCAGGAGACTGTATCTCAACCATCTAGGCCGGCTTTCAGGGCACCGTCCGACCACAGTCCACCATCTGCAAGTGAAGCATCCCGCCAGCAGTCACGTCTCCGCGCCGCCGTGCCACGACCCGTCAGCCTGCACGTCTTCAATCTGAGTGAAGGCACCACTGCTGAGGACGTATTAAATCACGTCCAGGCCGAGATGAACATCACTGATGCGCGCTGTGAGCAGTTAGTGGTCACGCGAGGCCACTATAGTTCGTTTAAACTGGACGTACCCTCAGACAAGATACGTTTGGTGAGAGACCTGAAGCACTGGCCTGCTGGTGTATCTATAAGGCGTTTCAACACAGTTACGCCAAAAAACTTAGAAAGTCTCAACACAAAAACAAAACCACTATAACACCTATGAAGTTTACAATCATTCACCAAAATGTACGATCTATATGTGGCAAAACCGCGTTACTGGATTTATTGTTAAGCACCGAAAAGCCAGACGTTTTAGCCTGCAGCGAAACTTGGTTAAAGAAACATGAGGTTGAGCGTGTTAGGTTATGCGGGTACGAACTGGCAAATAGCTATTGCCGAACGAGCATAGCGCACGGTGGCGCCGCCCTGTTCGCGCGAGCGGGTTTAGTTTACCGCCAGCGAAATGACCTGCAGAGCTTGGCAACTCAATATCATTTCGAGTTTTCTGCCATTGAAATTTGTAATTTGAATCTGATTGTAATTGTTTTATACCGAACAGGAAACGGTAATTTTGACATGTATTTAAATAATTTGGAATTGCTATTAGGTAAATTAACCGACGAAAACAAAAAGTTTATTTTGGTTGGTGATCAAAACGTAGATTTTCTGTCTGAAAACATTTGGAGGCGGCGTGTAGATGAAGTATTGAAGAGTTATTCGTGCACTAACTGCGTCACCTTTCCCACCCGTGTATCTGCGCACAGTTCGACCAGTATCGACTGTGGGGTCATTCCGCAAAACTGCGCTCGAGTCACAACAGTGGCGCCTTTAGACACTTTCATAAGTGACCACAGTGCGCAATCATTTACCATATTATTATCACGAAACGCACAGCATTGCAGTAAATCTCCAGCCCTCATTGAAAAGCGTATTTTTAGTAATGATCGTTTATATACATTTTACACTGACATTGAAAATTATAATTGGAATTTTATATATTCGACTTCCATTTCAATTAATGACAAATTTAGTAAATTATTTAATATTTTGACGCACTATATAAACATACACTTTCCTATTAAAAAAATGTTCTCAAAGAAGAAACCTAGTGTTCCATGGATGACCGAAAGGCTCTTAAAACTGATTCAGAATTATAACGACATGACTGAAATGAAGCGGCAATATCCCAATAATAATGTATTGATTGAAGGTATCAGTCATTATGCCTCCTTAATAAAGTCCGAAACATTAGCTGCTCGTCAGAAACACATTGAGAGTCGTTTACAAGACAGCAAAAACCCATCTAAAGAGATGTGGCGCGTAGTCAATGAGGAGATATCATTAAAATCGGTAAAACACTCCTTATTACTAAAGGACGAAAAGGCCGGTGATATACCCCCAAACAGAGTACCTGAACACTTGAATCGTCATTTTCTCTCGGTAGCTTCCAAGCACACCATACAATCTACCACAAGTACTTCTGTAAACTACTTATCGGATTTCCTTCACGATGTTGATGTCCCAGACTTTGTCTTGCCTAACATAACACTCGATGACATAGATCGTGTGTTGCTGAAAATGATGAAGACACGCGGCACCCTCGACGTATACGACATCTCATTTAATATACTTCTGTGCATCTGGCCGGTCATTTCAGGTTTGCTGGTGGAACTAGTAAATAGTATATTTACGTCAGGAATGTACCCAGATGTTTTAAAACTTACAAGAGTATGCCCTGTATACAAAGGAAAAGGGGATAAGTGTTCGGTTGACAACTACAGGCCTATTACCATAGTGCCAAACATCTCAAAAATTGTTGAGTCGATTTTATCGAGTAGCTTAATGAATCATTTAGAAAGTAATAACCTACTGACGGACAGACAATTTGCTTACAGAAAAAACAAATCTACCACCCTAGCCGCATATAAAGTGTATGATTGCATCACGACCGCCTTGGATGAGAAAGACAGAGTAGCAGGTATATTCTGTGACTTATCTAAGGCGTTCGATGTAATTAACCATAAATTACTACTACAAAAGATGAGGCACTACGGAATAAAAGATACAGGTCTAAAACTGTTCACGTCTTTTCTTGATCGAAGGCAGCAGATCGTAGTCGTTGAAATCGATGGAAGGAGGATTCAATCTGGGGCTGGAAATTTAGATATTGGTATTCCCCAGGGGTCTGCCTTGGGAAATACACTTTTCTCGCTGTTTGTCAATGACCTTGTAGCGTCTGTGCCTGATGGCCAGGTTGTTCTGTTTGCGGATGACACCACAGTCGTTGTGAGGGCGGGTGCGTGGGACCAGCTTGAGCATAGGATACATATTGTGTACAATCAGCTGCGCGATTGGTTTTCAGCTAATGGACTGATCCTAAACAATCAAAAATCAAATGTAATATTGTTTTCGGCCAGGAGCAACATTGAGACCCCACGACTAAATATTCAACTGCCATTGTGTGACACAAACAGTTTTCTAGGTTTTACAATGGACTCTCGATTGACCTGGAAGCAACATGTGGAAAAACTTTGCGTAAGGCTATGCAGTGCAGTCTTCGCACTGAGGAAACTAAAGCCACTCGTTTCAGAGAAAACCCTAGTCCAGGTTTACTACGCACATTTTCATTCATTGTTATCTTACGGCATTATTTTGTGGGGGAATTCAACAAACGCGGATAAGGTATTTAAAATACAAAAACGAGCTCTGCGCACACTAGCGGGGGCTAAGCCACGGGATTCATGTAGGGAATTATTCGAAAAATTTGGTATTATGACGCATTACTCCCAGTACGTATACGACGTATTGGTTTTGACTCGCCGTAATATTAATGATTTTAAAAGAGTGAATAACCCAGTCAGAATCACCCGCCAGACCGGGCGACTGCAAGCGGTGCCGCGGCGGTTGGCGCTGCTCGATAAAAACCCGCGCGTCGTAGGCCCTAGACTGTATGAGAAACTACCCGCCGACCTAAAGAATGTTACTTCGGACAGAACATTTGGATGCCAGCTAAAAAAACTATTGTTGAACAAATCAATTTATTCGGTAAAAGAGTTTCTTGAATAATCATTAGCTATTGTTGTACTGACATGTATATTTAGAATTATTATTTTTATTATTGACATTGTATTTTATAATATTGTTTTTAATTTTGACATTATTATTTTCAATTTATATGTATGCATTCATAATGACTTTATCACATTGTGTGATTCGCAGTTTTTTACTTTTTGCTTTTTTTTTATTAATTATTTTTGACATTTTGTTTTACTTTTATTTTTTATATGATTGGATTATTCTTTGAAATTATTTTGACATTTGATTTATAGAACTCATTTTATTTGTTTTTGTTATATACATATTTGACGATCTTTTTGTGAATTTGTTATGTTTAGAAAAATCTAATATTAATGTAATTTTCAAATTGAAATAAAGATATCATATCATATCATATCATATTCCCAAGAGGGGTAGGCAGAGCACATGAATTCAAAAATCCAGTGCCACATTTAGCAATTTCAGCAAGGTAACCAGATAGTTAAAAATGGGTCCTTCGGGAATACAGGTATGATTATCTTCTTAGGCCCTTGTCTACGCTAGCTAACGAGACTAAAAGCCGCCAATAAAAATCCAATAAAAAAATGTATGAACACCGCTAACTGGCGCGGGCGCGTGTTTTTTTTTTTTCCTAGCCTAGTATATCCCACTGCTGGGCAAAGGCCTCCCCTTTTTTACGCCACTCATCCCTATCCCGAGCATGCACCTGCCAGTCGTTTTGAAAATTATTCAGGTCGTCCCGCCACCTCCTCCTGGGTCTGCGCGGGCGCGTGTGACGGACTTTAATCCGCGGCATGCGGCGTTCGGACTATTGCCTAGTTTGGACTAGGCTAGATTGAATTGCAGGTATTTGAGTAATTAAATGTGTCTGAACTGAACAATAAAAATTTGCCCGTCGCGGACTCACTGACTCGCGGCGGGTGTACGGAGCGGGACGGAGCGTTTTAAATTTTTCGTAATTTTCACCATTGGTTAATTGCGTCTGAATGTGTAGTAGAGAAAAGATGATAAGAATGTAGATAAATAACATTAGCAGGCACCTATGCAGTTCCTCCTGCCCAGGCTGAAGCTACCGTAGGCGCCCGGGCTCTGCGGCAGCGAGGCGGGGTCCAGCCAGCGCTCGGGCCGGAACTGCAGGCGGTCGGGGCCCCAGATGGGCAGCCGGTTGACGCCCCACAGGCTGATAAAAGCATCGCTTCCAGCTGGAAGAGTGTAGTTCTCTGCAAGAATTTAAAGACTCGGTGTGACAATACACATCCAGTTTTAATAGTCAGATAACAACGGATCGGAAAGCTAGTAAAGTTGTTGGGGTTAGGTCGATTTGTTGACATTAGATGGCATTTTACTAGGTAGGTATTTTTCATTTTTACGAGTATTTTATTTAAAAAAACCATTGACTTGCAACATACTTAATAGTTTGTACCAAAAATGCACATTTCAAGTTTTCGATATTGATTACTTATATTCCGGCCTCTATTAAAGCCGTGGTAGGCCAGCGGTTCGACCTGTGGCCTCTCAAGCAGAGGGTCGTGGGTTCAAACCCCGGGCTCGCACCTCTGGATTTTTCGGAATTTATGTGCGATATTGAATTTGATATTTACCACGAGCTATTCGGTGAAGGAAAACATCGTGAGGAAACCTGCACACAGCGACGAAGCAATTCAATGTTGTGTGTGAAGTTCCCAATCCGCACTGGGCCCGCGTGGGAACTATAACCCAAGCCCTCTCATACCGAGAGGAGGCCTGTGCCCTGCAGTGGGACGTATATGTATAGGCTGGATGATGATTCCGGCTACTAAATACGTACTCAGTTTAACTTCTTTGTGGATGTGCCGGGCAACAAAGGGACCAGTGGGTATGAGTCGAAGCGCCTCTTTGATGACAGCTTCCGTGTACACAAGCCTTTTTAAATGCTCGCCGTCCACATCAAAACTGTCTCCTACCACTGACGTTAATCTGAAATTTACAAATTATTGACAAACTAACCGAGAAGTAGCCTGACTTGACTAGACGAGCAGAACAGTAAACAAAACTTGACTTTTAACTTAAACTATTTTAAATATGACTGTATGATTTATGAAGAAAATAATAATAAGCCATGGGATTCAAAGAGAAAAGACAGTAGGTAACAAGCGCTGAAAAATTATTAGCGATAACCCATGGGGGGTGTGGATCTGGCCGTTGGGTTTTAGCCCGTGCGAGTCGGGCACTGGCCGAGCCCTCCATTCTCGGCGTCCATAACGGATTTTCCCTGGCGGTCGGATACCGCACCACAAAAAAAAAAACTATTTTAAAGGCATGAAGAGAAAACGTTCCCTTAAATTTAGGAATACTTGAATAATAGCTCAGAATTGAATAGGTAATCATAAGCTGATCTAAACATTTGCAAGCCAACGTATCTAGTTCGACATGTGTCATCGAACAACGGTGTCAATATTTATAAGTGTCTTTTGCCCTTTTTTGCTCGATTCATAGAGGACATACCCAGTAATGTCCTTTTTAGTTGTTTGGAAAAGATTCCGCCAAACAATTGAAGCGATCGCTGTGCTCTTATTGGCCTGCCCAAGATCGCGCATTCCTAACGCTAGTGCCTTTTTCTCTACGGTTATTGGCTCTGTACAGTTTCTATGACAGTGATGGTAGACGTTAGTAAGTTGAAATCAACTAACCTTTTGCGGGCCTGGGTGGCCAACGTTGTTTCTCTATTGGTTCTGTCCTCTATGGCTCGATATCAAGAAGAAGAAGTCACCTGTTTTCATATTCGATGGTACTTATAATAGGTACTTACTCTTCATGTACTTTCTCTTGCACTTCGGGAAATGACCCAAGATATATTAAAATTGTGTTGAGCGCTCGAGACGATGTGTCTTGTCCGGCTACAATTATTGTGTTCACTTCGTGGCGAATCTGTTCGTCGGTGAACATACCGCTTTCTTCTGAGACGTCTAGAATTAGATCCATAAATGCTTTATAGCGACGCGCTGCAAAAAATTACAAATATTTCTGTGTTTATCAATATTTCGTGAATCGGTAGGGTATATACGAGTACCTAGGCATTATGAATGTTATAAAGAAGTAGAGATAAGCGTTTTTAAATACATACGTGGAGTATTAGCCTGTTTTTCTTCTTGCCTTTCAATTCTCCTCTTCTCCAAAATCTATTGAAAAGGATAACCTGTAAAAATTCTTCTATAACTCAGACAAAAACACACTGTGTACCTTTGTGTAGCTATGGATCCAATTTACTTTAAGTATTTACAACAGTGATCTTATTTTGATAAGACAAGTGGTAGAAAACCCTGTTTAAATAACAACTTTCTCTTCTTAAGACCCATCGATGGATCTTTGGACCACTATGGTTGTTCTCTCACTTCGGACCACTTTAGTTGCTCTCTCACTGAACATTACCTAGGTATGAAGTGATTGCCGCGCGAGTTGTAACAATGAGTTCGTAAAGTGCGGATTAATTTGTGCGGATAGATGACTCTCCAAGCTGATGTTATGCCTCAGGAGTAAAGTCCACAGAAATAAACTTGGAAGTTATATTTATGCAACCGATCTTCAGAACTTCGCTAGTGCAATGTAGGACAGTCACGTGGCTTATGTCACATTAGTACTATTACTGTCCTGAAAGTGTATAGTGTTGTATGTCTTCTGGCTTTACATCTTTTATGTATATGTTTAGATTTAGTACATACATACATATTCTCACCCCTGTATTCCCATGAGGGGTAAGCAGAGCATATGAATTTAAAAATCCAGTGCCACGTTTAGTAAATTCAGGGTAACCAGATGGATAAACGTGACATCGCAGTGACAGGTTGCTAGGCCATCGCTAACAATACACTAACCTTTAGATTTAGTAGTGTAGTGTATTTATTTTTATTCTAAGTTAATCGTAATAAGGCAATACCAAATACATACACCGCTGGCTGTCTCGTGGAACGTGTTTATCGTCTCATTGATTAACTTGTTCAATGAAGTCAGTCCTAACAGGAAATCAGAGTGGAGCCAAAATCTCATCATTCGATACGCCACGATGTCAAACCCTCTTTCCACTGCTTTTTTGTACTTAGGGCCGATCAATGACTTGCTGTCCAGTGAGACGCCAACAGCAGTTTCTAAAATTGACGTCATGAACTGAATTAAAACAACGAAAAAGTATCAGCACGAACTTAAGAACGAGTATGGAGCCAGTAAATTATTGTACACTTTTCCATAATTAGTACACCTTAAAACTTACGACACACAGATTCTATGATGCTTTCGAAAATTAACGCCCGAGGATCAATATCGCCTTGCCCTGCCAGTGGCTCCAGGTTTTGTGCCAATTGTGCAGCAAATCTGTGAGTTTACATCATGTAACTATTAGTATTTAACAAAAGCATTTGTAAATCGGGGGTAAAACTTCAGCGTGTTTTGCCTTTCTTGCCCGTTTTCACGTATGGCATGGAGACCACAACGATAAAAAAGAAATCAGCTGAGAAACTCCATGTCGCACAGAGAGCCATGGAGAGGTCAATGCTCGGGATTTCTCTTATGGACGGAAAAAGGAACAAGTGGATTAGACGAGTTACAAAAACCCGTGATGTGGTGAAGGAAATTGAAAGGAGATAGTGGAGATGAGCGGGGCACATTGCCAGAATAGATTATGGCCGGTGGACTAGATGTACCCTGGAGTGGAGAGTTCGTGCCAACTCTCGCAGCAGAGGTAGACAACTTATGAGACGGAAGGATGACACCCACCAACAGGCTGGCAGAGATTGGATGCTGATGGCAATGGATCGCCAGGCATGAAGAATGAAGAGGAGGTCTTTGTCCGAAGCGGACGACATAAAAGCTGCCATAGATAGAAAGATATAGAGAAAACTTAGGGTGCTAGAGCTGGTTTTTTGTAGAGGTTTTTAATTGCACAGATTATTTTTAAATAATGCTTGAACGATTCAAGTGGCACATACTTACTTGTTAAAGGTCCCGATGAAGCCGTCCAGAACTTGCTGGTTGAACGTCGGGTTCAGCAGCTTACGGTTCCGCTTCCACTGGGCCGCTGCAAATGTTATAATTTTTGAAGTCTGACAGACACAATTTCCAACTCATCATGCACATGACGCCATGCTACAATTCCTCCGACACACAATGTCTATGTCATGTTTCGTAAAACCCCGTTCAGGAACACAGGCGTGATAAGTATGATACACTTACGTTTTGCGCCGAAAAGCCCATCGCCAAAGAATTTCTCGCCTGTGTAGTATAGGTAGTGCTTCTGCACACAGGCGTTCATCACAGTCAAAGCGTCGTCTGGATCATTGATGACTAAAAATAATAACAAAACTCAACAGAACAGATGAGAAAAGGCGCTTTAATATAGTTTCAGAAATGTGATTATTTTATTAAACGTAGCAGCTTTTTATAAAGTTTATAATCACGTGCGATTTCGTACGATCCTCGTACCTCTCGTAAAAGTGCTTTTATAGCTTCTCTCCTTACAGTATCCAAAAGGCTGGCAGGGTTCCCTCTCTGAATGACGATGCCAATTCATTGTCCAAGGAACGCGCAAGCACTTTCGTCATCTTACATGTTAAAGTATTGTATAATATACTAGTTTTTTATTATCGGAGATAATGTGACATTTCATAATGGTGAAAGACTGAAAGCTAAGTGAGAGAACTCACCGAATTGGACGTAGGGTCCGACCCAGAGCGCTAGGACTCCGCCGGCTTCCTCCGCGACATCACTGATTGCTATGTACTTGTTCAACATCTCTGTAACAAAGTCGATACTATAATTATAGACGTAGTATCAGAAGATCTCGGGTAGAATAACACATCTCCATTTTCTTCCGTGGCTATCGTAAGAGGCGACTAATGAAATAGGTAGGTTAAGGTATAGGCTAGCCAACTTATCACTAAAAAAATTGCTAAAAGTTGCGGTTGCTGTAATTGTAATTACGCCTATTTAGGCGTTGTATATTTAATACGCTGTGTGGTGAATTTCATAAAAAAAACAAATGAATTTTAATGCCAAATTGTGTACCTACCTACAGTTCTATGCGTTACCAAACGCTATCGACATAATTTTTAGTGATAATTCTCAAAAACATCTAAAGATATCATATTATATTATCATAATCACTGTTAAAAAGATCGATTAAAATTGTTGCCGACATCAACATTCACAAAATAGCGCATTGGAGTTGACATTTATTTAGTTTCTAAAGTTTTTATTCATATAATAGTATACATACCTATATGTATATAAAAAGAAAAAAAAACAACAACAATAAAAAAAAGGTTTGATTGTAACTGACGTGATTGAAAAGAAAAAGAAAAAAAACCCTTTAGTTGTTTAAGAACATAGTTGCTAGTTTAACCATTGTGCCTTTTCGCGGAGCGCATAGTATTAAAATCTTAAATTAAAATTTGTGAACAATTATCAAGGTACGGACCACGAGTCCGTAGATGTCAAACTTATTTTAAAAAAAAATAGCGCATTGGCATCATAATAACGTGTACACGTCGGCCGCACCGCTCACTTGTTCCATAATTTAATTAGGACTTTATTTAAATGTTTGATCGTAGGTATACATACTACATTAAGTATAGACTAAAGGACGTCCATTTAAAGTATAAACGACTTACTAATTCCATCAGTTCCCGGATATAGCTCTAACAGGTGCCCTATTATCGGCAGCCCTGACTTATGAGTTGGCACCCGGGCTGCAAGCTCCAAAAGCCTACGCCTTTTCCACGGGAGATTAAACTTCAAAAAGTATGCACCCCACAGAATAATAGCAAGTAAAACAACGGACAACATGTTCACGCGGAGTTTGAATATTAACTAAAAAACGTAGAATAATTTAAAACTTTTCCAATGTCACTGATTTTCTACGCTTAATAAAATCAATATCTTACGAAATAAAAATGGAATACGAATTCCGAAATTGCTTGTCAGTAGTCATTGTCAAATAAATAATCACTGTGGAAGTTGTTGTTTTGACACTTTTCTTTAATTTTTAGGGTTCCGATAACTATTTTTTAAGGCTTATTATGTATTTTTTCACACGTTCAACATAGGTACTTAATTGTTTTATTTGTATTTTTCATGTTAATGAATGTATTATTTGTATTACTTTCATCTTTTTTTTTCTTTGAAAACGGTAGGGTAAATATGCTCCCTTCATCGGCAGTGCCGTTTCGTTGGCAATTGCACATTTTAGGCTCTAAGACTACAGTTTATGATTTATAATTTGTTTTTTGTATTTTTTACTGACAGCTTCATTTCTTCTCTTTCATTTACATCAGGTCGGTGCTCCTTTTTTTGTCAGTAAGGACGCTAGAACTGTTAAAATAGGTCGCATACGCTGTTGTATGGAGTTTCTTACCAAAAATGCTAAGGATTGGCACCTGTTGCTTAGGTCATAAGATGATATTTTGTGAAAGATTTTTTTTAACTGTTTCCTGTGTTAGTAAATTTAATTAGCTATACTTAAGTGTGAGACTTTTTAAGTGCATTTAGTGTATAATATACCTACATAGTACCAATAAAACGAACAGCTGGTGAAAGGTCAGTGCCGTTTGTGAGCAGAAGGTGCTATCGGCAGGCCTCCGATAATGAGGAAAGCGCAAGTTTTACACTTATTTTGTAGTTGTTCAAACTGAATTATTCATAAAATATAATTTAATGTACATCTATATAACATGACTTTATTTGCAAATATAAAATCACAACAAGCTAAAAATACAATTAATTTTCTGTACGTAGGACGGTATAGGTAGTTAGGTAGTAGTAGTAGTTAGGTAGTAGGTATACACTACCGCCGTCACCGCACGCAACGCGCAGAGCGACCAATCGCGTGCGAGGACGGTTATTGATGATTGGTTACTTGGTTATCGGCTGCCCGGTGATTAGTGATTATAGCTTCATGACTCATTTTAAACAGGGTCACTTCACTTCACTGGTGGGCTTATAGTATCTACAGTTTGAATCCCCGAGCAGTACGACAAGCGAATCTAACAGCCAGTATTGCATACATACAAAAAAGCGCAAAACATAATTAGGTACAGCAGTAAAATAAAGTAAGTAAGTAAGTAAACACTTTATTGTACAAAAGGAAAAAAACACAAAATACAAAAAACAATATACAAAAGAAATGGCGAAGTACAAAGGCGGACTTATCCCTTAAGGGATGTCTTACAGCCAACCTTTGAGAGGCAGAGAGGAAACTAAATTATTGACTCAGACAAAAAGAGAGAAATAAAACAACGCTTCTTAATATTAAAATCGCTTTAATTTCCAACAACAATAAATTAAAACACCATTTCACTACTTTATTACTTACCTACTGACGGATCGATCATAAAAACAAAACACACCATCAATTTCTTGTAAAAATATTGACATTCTAAACATTAGACGCTAAAAAAAAAAATTGTTGACATCTTAAATTTTTGATGTACCTAAAAAAATGGCATCCGAGTAAACTGTCACCCTTTCTTTAATTCTTTCCAGGGTTGAAAAATTTACGGATAACTCACGTTTTTTAAATCGAGTTTAGCTCGACATGTTTCGGGCTAATTCGTCGCCCTTCTAGGAACCGCGGCGGCTGCTGCTTCCAAACGCGCACTGCGCGCCACCGCTCTCTTCGCGCGACTCGGCCTCGTGAGTTATCGGTAAAATTTTCAAGATGAGTGAGTCTCACGGTAGCTTCATCTCTCCAGGGTTGTCATATCTAAAGGTTGATTTAACCAAACGAGAGTAAAATTTGGTCTTGGAATGATAACACATGCAGTCCGCGGCATCAGCCGTGTCAAGAATTTAAGAGGATAGGAGTCGCGCCACTTCTCCATACAAACGTCCTCGACTCCTATCCTCTTAAGTAGCGCGAACTTACCCCACTATTTAAAATCTTGCTACGTTAAGGCGCAGCGCAGACGACAGAGTTTTGTGCGATCGAGTCTGCGCAGCAATAAATTCTCTGAATGGTGCGCTGACAGTTCCCACGAAACTCTGAATGGAAATTCCTGGAAACTGTCAGCGCGCCATTCAGAGAATTTATTGCTCCACAGACTCGATCGCACAAAACACTGTCGTCTGCGCAGCGCCTAAATATCGAGCACTGTACCCGCTTTTACAAATGAAGAAAATATTTACTCGCCAGTAGTGTCCGACCGAAGCTTCGGCTTCGGCTTCGGCTTCGGCCACCTTCGGCCAAAAAAACCACCTTCGGCCAAACCTTCGGCTTCGGCCAAAATTTGGCCGAAGCCGAAGGTTTGCAAATCGTGATTTGAAATTGAATAAACGATGCCATAGCGAGTTCGCCGGCCCGATCGCAATACTTGCAGTTAATTATATAAATTATTGACAACACATAACATAACAACATAGTCACACTTGATTTAGAAACGAAAACTGCGCATAATTTGCTGCTGTATTTTTTTTATTATTAGCAAATTCTCGTATTTCTTAGGGTCAACATGGGGTCAACACACCTTCGGCTTCGGCTTCGGCTTCGGCCGAAGGTTTTGATGAAAGCCGATTAATCGGCTTCGGCCAAAATTGTACCTTCGGTCGGACACTACTCGCCAGTAAACAGTGATTTATTTCAATACTAAATTAAATACTAAATTATATTCTAGTTTGATTGAATATACCGTAAGCCTGTCAGTTAGAATAATTCAATTATTAGAAACATTGTTCACATAATTATTTGTACATACACATACACACACATATTTTCACGCCTTTATTCCCAAGAGGGGTAAGCAGAACAGATGAATTCAAAAATCCAGTGCCACGTTTAGCAATTTCAGGGTAACCAGAAGGTTAAACGTGATATTGCAGTGACAGGTTACTAGCCCATCGCCTATAATACACTAACCCTAACCCTTTCCTAGAGTCGACTCTTACGACACCTACGGGTAGGAAAGGGGAGGTGCTATTCTAACCACACGAGTCAAAAAAAAATATTGGTTATATTTTACAAACAAAAAAATACGAGTACTATGTACAATAATTCTGACAAAAGCGTAACAAACCCCCACTTCGGAGGTTCAATATGGCCTATACAAAGATTACAAAGGTAATTTTTTTATTATTTTTAAAACAAAAAAATACGCTTATTATAATTGCATAATTTATCAGACGGACTTATTAAAGTGATATATTTTAACCTAGCCTTCAGCTATGTTCCAGATTCTGGTGATTATGATAACCGGCGACAAATGTGCGAGAATCATGTCGCCACAAAAACTGTCTCAAGCCAAGGATTTTGAACCGTCGAAAAGCACTACTTTCTCAACTCTAAAGATATTTGATAGCCATTCAAAAATTTTATAAGAATACCAAATTCGATTTCTATTTTTGTGTTGTCAGCTATAATCCGATATTTGCGAATGAGGTGCACTACGTTGATTTTCGCCGCCATCAGCGCGTATGTTTTTCCTGAAATTAAATTTGAGTTTTTTAATGTCTAGCAACCGAAACCGAGCCTACTAGCCTAGCCTGTTTTTAGACCGCTGGCCCACGTAGTAAAAAATATGGGTCATGGGTTGCGGAATAATGGATTAGAACTGGTATTGAAATAGTATGAAACTGGTGCCGAATAAAATGTTGAGCCACAAAGTCGGATTTTCTTTTATTTTTCGACTATTCCCAGGGTAAATTTGGTCGTTTGATTTTTTACGGCACCAGTTTTATACTATTTCAATACCAGTTTCAATCCATTATTCCGCAACCCCGTACAAAAATCATGCGACAAGAGGAAATAATCGAGGGTTGTACTTTTGAATTCTCAACTGCACTCAGTTGGACAGCTCACACACAAGTGACGGCATAGTGCTGAATCTTATTATTTTATACCCTTATATCGTTCTACATACTACATAGGTCACCTGATGGTTTAGATGACCCATATTTTTAACTACATGGGTCAGCGGTCTATACGGTAGTCCAGAGGGCCCTGCAGCCTCTCATTCCTTAATTCAAAAAATACAGAGTTGTGGCCTTGGATTCTCCCTCGATTTTCCTTGCTTTCGAGTTGCAATCCAAGGCTCACAGCTCACAACTCTGTATTTTATGAATTCATGTACGAAATTTAATCCGTAACAAGGATATCCGTCGAAGAATAGGAGTCATCGAAAAATCCAAAAGGGTCATTGAAATGGTAATGGGCCGGGCTGAATACACCACGCGAAACAGATGGCCGCTGGCTGAGCTGACCCAAAACTTCTTAAATAATGATCTGATGACAGACTGGGATACGAAAGGATGTCCACCAACAAGATGGACGGACGATTTGCTAAAAGCCGGAGGTTCAGGATAAAGGATGGATTGAGGAAATGATTAGAGTGAAGATCATTGTCATTCACTCATGTCGATGGTCCCTTTATAATGTGTTTGTACTTTGTTCCGCTAAAGCTGATGACAATAAAAATCGTCTAGTTGAACTTTTCAACTTGTGGGTCGCAAATGCCTGGGAGGTCATAAAAACTCTGCAAAGGGTTTGAAACGTGATTAACACAAAAAGCAGAAGTGTAAAAATTTACAACGCGCTGGCTGGCCAAGACACATTTTATGTAAACCTGATTTGTCATAACAGAAGGTCAAAAGGGTCACGGTTTTGTTTCATAAGAGGGTCGAGCATTGGAAAAGGTCGAATAAGACTGATGTAGAATATGTAGATACATGACATACCTTAATGCCTCAAGATGAAAATCTTTAATCAATGTTTGGTGTCAGTGAAGACTTACGGCCCTGAAATCATCATCTCAAATTCGGCATCTCAAAGCTGAGAGTCGCTCACCAGGCAATGAAATGGAGAGGGCTTGCTTGGGGAGTCTATACATGATCGAATAAGAAGTAAGGAGATCCGTAGATGCACTAAAGTCACCGATATAGCCCACTGGATCATTAGCGAGTTGAAGTGGCGAATAGCGCAGAGCAGATGGCCGACAATAGGGTCGAAAAGTTCTCGCGTGGAGACCACGGATCAGCAAGCGCAGCGTAGGATGTCCACCTACAAGATGGACAGACGACCTGATGAAGGTCGCTGGAAGACGGTGCATGCAGGTCGGTACCAACCGGTACATAATAGAAGTCCCAAGGAGAGCCTTATGTTCAGCAGTAGTAGACGTCTTATCCTCCTGCGACCCAACTTTGAAGAGGGTACTTCCGATAAAGACCCAGTGTCTTACTACTAGGACAAAATAAGTGAAGCACTGAAGGCCCAGAACAAAAATTGTTCATATCTTGGTAACCACAACGAATATAGGTGTTATATTTTAAGGGTACTTCAATATAGTTTTAGGCTTGCCAAAGAGAGAAAAAAACTAAAAAATATGTTGTTCTTTATTTATCACATTGGGTCGCTACGTATTATAGAAGGCACAGAGCCAGTATTAGAAATGCCATGGAAAATGGAAATATAAACCCTTGAGATAACTAAAAATCAATGAAATAATACTGTCAATGACATTACCGAATCTTAATTATCTGTTTTTAGTCATCATAATGGCGTCTATAATTAAAAACTTTAAAAAATAAAAATTCACCAAAACTATCTTCTTGAAATTGACTGAAAAATAATATTTTGGTACTAGTTCGGTCTCTTTTCATGGCCTTACGCATTAAATTTACCACTGTAGTCTAGTAAAATCTCAAAAATTGCAAAAAAACTTGCAAATGCAAAAGGATCTTACTAGTCTTTTTAGAAATCAGATTGTTGAAGAATCTCAAATACTTTACTATCTTTTAAATCTGTAACATAGGAACTCTGTCAACCCAATAACCTAGACCTAGAAGAAAAATGACGAAAAATATTTAAAATATGAGAAAAAAAAGTAATAAATAACAAAAAAATAAGTAACTAACTCTTTAAATGCCTAGCGTACTACTAGTATTAGTACGAAATAAATGTCACTAAAAAAACATACTGTTATTCACGAAATTACGGTAAAATAATTGTGTTCACCACAAATTCGGCCCTTTACCTTGAAAAAGAAATAAAATCTCGTTAATTTAACATAAAGATTTCATAGATTTATATAAGTTAGACTAACCACCTTTCGTTTTACGCGCCATCGCCTCGACGTTTAATGACAGTAAACCGAAGTAAAAGTTCCCCGCTCCTTGAAAGCAGTGCTGCCACAATGCCAAATATATCCAGAGACTAAACGTCAAGTAATACACGACGTAGCATGTAATTCAAACGCGGTAGATGACGGGACATATTTTGTTCTAGTACTATCACAGTGGGTCATTGCTCCAAGTCTCTGTTAAAATACTTGGGCTTTCACTGCAAACTGATTTTGTCCTAGTATTATCACTTTGAACCCCAAGAGGATACAGCTGAGATGATAGGGATGATAGGGATGATAGTGAGATACATGAGTACATGACAATACAAGATTTCAAGCCAATTCCAAGCTTTTAAGTTTCATTATTTAAGAGCATCCTTTTAGACTACTGGCCCATGTTGAAAAAAATATGCGTCATCTGAACCACCAGGTGACCTATCTAGAACGATATAAGAGCATAAAATAATAATATTCAGCACTATGCCGTTACTTGTAAGCTGTCCAACTGAGTGCAGGTGAAAATTGAAAAGTACAACCCTCAATTACTTCGCATTGTCGCATGATTTTTGTACGGAGTTGCGGAATAATGGATTAGAAGAAGTATTGAAATAGTACGAAACTGGTGCCGTCAAAAATCAAACGACCAAATTACCCTGGGAATAGTCGGAAAATAAAAATAAAATCTGACTTTGTGGCTCACCATTTTATACGGCACCAGTTTCATACTATTCCAATACTGCTTCTAATCCATTATTTCAAAACGCCGTACAAAAATCATGCGACAAGGGAAAATAATCGAGGGTTGTACCTACATACTTTTGAATTCTCACCTGCACTCAGTTGGACAGCTTCCAAGTGACGGCATAGTGCTAAATCTTAGTATTTTATGCTCTTATATCGTTCTAAATAGGTCAACTGGTGGTTCAGATGACCCATATTTTTTTCGACATGGGCCAGTAGTCTTTTTGACTTCTTAACTCTGTCTAATTTTATATTTACCTATGCAGTTCCTCCTGCCCATGCTGAAGCTGGCGTAGGCGCCCGGGCTCTGCGGCAGCGAGGCGGGGTCCAGCCAGCGCTCGGGCCGGAACTGCAGGCGGTCGGGGCCCCAGATGGGCAGCCGGTTGATGCCCCACAGGCTGATGATAGCATCACTCCCAGCAGGGAGAGTGTACTTCTCTACAAGAATAGCTATATGATATCACCGTCATAAAAGGTCACCAAGGACATTCTGTAATGTCATTTTTATTCAGAATTTTTTAAAATGTTACTTTTAATACAGTCGGTAATTAAAAAATACCGTGATTATGTTCCGCGTAAACATTAATATGAGAGATATCTCTATTATAAACTTTCCCACGTTGTCTCAAAACTTCGTTGCCTATGTGGGGATGCCATTTTGACAATTTATGATGTAGAATTGTAGATTATGCCCGTCGAAGATGTTCTACAACTCAACGATAGGCAGCGCTCATGAAGCGACCTTCATGTCTATCTCGCGCGACTCGTCTCTCACACTGTCGCGCTAGACTTACTGAGTTTTGTTTCTTTGTCAATGTGTCGGGCGATAACGGGGCCAGTGGGGTAGAGACGAAGCGCCTCCTTGATGACCGCTTCTGTGTACACGAGTTGTTTCAAGTGCTCAGCATTCACTTCAGAACAGCTTCCTATCACTGACACTATTCTGCAATGTACAGAGATATTGAAACTTATAACAGTTACTAAGAAACTGACTGTATTCTCAAAGATAACAATAAAAGTTACATAAAATATATATTTTTAACTCGGATATTAAATTATTAAAGTAACATTGACGGTTTTGCCTTTTTTGGAATTCAAAAACAGTGTTTAACATTAAACTACCGTGAGACTCACTCATCTTATAAAACACGGATAACTCACGTAACTCACGCAGTTCGCGTTTGGCAGCAGCAGCTGCCGCGGCTCCTAGATGAAGGGCTACGAATTAGTCCGAAACATGTCGAGCTAAACTCGATTTATTACGTGAGTTATCCGTGTTTTATAAGATCAAAAACAGTGCTGTAGATTCGCAAATTTTTTTTTGGCCCTCAGCCCACCCAGGCATTAAATAAAGCCTCAGTCGCCCTAAGCTAATATTACTATGTATGTGTATTAACTTCTGTAATAGGAAACCATACTAAGGGTTGGCTGGTGGAAGTTTATGGCAATACCAATCTATGGGTTTTTACAAATAAATCATACATTTAAATACTAAAGTTATTAATATTAAAGTACATACATTTATAAGAAAAGCTTTAATATTTTAGGTTTCCTCCCATTTCCTTCCGAAGCCCCTACCACCCCGTCTCTCCTCAGCGCCCACTGGGGGGCGGTATAGGCCACTTTGGGACACTATAGCCTAAAGTAAAACGACTTTTCCTTTTAGAAGAAGTGCTTAATACTCACTCTTCGTACACTTTCTCCTGTACTTCAGGAAATGACCCTAGGAACACTAGAATTGTATTCAGCGACCGAGCGGACGTGTCTTGGCCCGCAACTATTATCGTGCGCACTTCCTGCTTGACCTGTTCTTCTGTGAACAGTCCGTCTTCGGCCATGTTCAGGAGCAGATCTATAAAAACTTTATTGCGACGAACTGTAAAACAAGATTCAAGTCTTTGAAATGTGTTTTCGTCTTCAACAATATCGTCAACTTCTTATTTTCAGCATTATTGTTATTCATGTATATTTAATCGAATCTTAGGCTAGGTTTTTACAGTGTAAAAGTGTTATATAAAAGTAACAAAAAAATTAATGAAGTGCCATACTAAGTACAAATACACACCGGCGCCAGTTCTTGAGAACGGTCGTGCTACGCTCTACTGGGATCGATATACTATCACGGACAGGACAATTGTTGCTAATAAGACTGATATAATTATAATAGACAGATCACAAAGCCCGACAGTGGTCGTAAACCTAAATTGCGGACAGTGGCAAGTGGCTTAACAATCTCGGTTCGCGACTGTACTTTTATTTTTTAGTCTTGCCTATTTTAATTCATAGTGTGTCAATAAGTACTCACTCGAAGTATCAGCCACATTTACCAGCCTTTTTTGCCTTTCATTAATTTTCATCTCCAAAATCTGAGAACAAGAAATATTGAAATAATACTTAAATGCAGTCGTACATCACGCCCGAATTCCCAAACGAAGTAGGCAGAGTTCACGAAATGCCACACAAACAAAACCATGACTATCTCACGAATCGTAGCTATTTCTACCATATTTTTTAAGTTAAACTGACTATCAGGAATTTATAAATCCCAGCTTGCTCTTACTCGAACTCACCTTATCACATGTACCGTGGATCTCATTTGCAGTGTCATCGATGGCCCTTTTCAAGGGAGTCAGTCCAAATATAAACTCAGAGTGAAGCCAGAATTTTGTTATTTGCTGTACTACTATTTCGAATCCTACTTCAACTGCTTTCTTGAACTCTGGGCCAATCAACGATTTGTCATCCAGCGAAACACCGACAGTGGTCTCTAAAACAATTGATATATAGAAAAAATACGGGTAAATCATCAAGTCATGTGACATAAGTATTCTATCTAGGAGCCTCTTTTTTTAAGATTAAGGACTAGCCCGAAACATGAAATGAAATGAAATGAATATTTATTTGTTTAGAACATGGTAGAGAAAAGTTGTACAAGAGTATTTTTGTGCTGTGACATGTCCAGCCAAATATATTGGCATGCAAAAATTTATCTTATATCTAAAATGTAGAGAATTTTACCACTAAATCTACTTACTGAACATATTTCCATGTCGAGCTAAACTCCATTTAACACGTGAATTATCCACGTTTTTAACCGACTTCAAAAAAAGGAGGAGGTTCTCAATTCGTCGGGATATTTTTTTTTTTATTATTATTTTTTTTTTTTTTTTTTCATCATTATTTTTTTTTATGTGTATTCGCTGATTATTCGAAGACGCCTGGACCGATTTGGAATTTTTTTTTTTGTTTGAAAGGGTATAGTTTCCAGGTGGTCCCATTGCCAGCATATCTTGATCTGGTGATGGAATATGAGGGAAATCGAGGGCAACCCTCAAATTTTATTGGCACAGGTAATGTTTTTAGTACATTTTTCAAAGCTACACCAGTATTTACGTCTGGCAGTAAAAAAAATATGACTGAGCTGATGATGGAAGGTCAACTCCTTAATGCTTAGGAGTTAAAGGATAATTCTTTCAATACTGAATGCACCTGCAGACTGGAAATTATAATTTCAGTAATTAGTGAGGCCTGCTGGTGATGGAAGGTCACCCTCATTATTAGACAAATGCTTTCAGTATAGCCCAAATTTGAAGTCGGTTTTTTTTTGTTTAAAATTATTATTTCTTATGAATAAGTCTAACTGTAGTTTCATGGTCAAAGACGGTCACTGCATATGTACCGAAGTAGAATACCTAACTGTTTTGTCTATGGAATATTATTTTGGATTATGTCACTTGTTTATTTTATTGGATAGGTAATGAAAAATGTACATGTTATTTACAACTTAAACCTAAAAAGAACGGACTATAAATATACTTAATAATAAAAATAACTAAATTAAATCTAAAAAGGGCCCCCGTGGCATGGTGCCCAAAAGGCTGGCAGCCTTTCCCCTTTGAATAGCTATGCTGATTCTTTGTGAAAAGTAGCTGCCAGCCCGTTGGTCGCCAGTTGCGTCGACCAGACGCTTTTAGAGTTACACTGGGACCCCATGGACCCAGAGTCACTTGTTTAATTATGCCGTTTCAGATTCTGTTGCCCTCGCTTCAATGTGACATTTTGCTCCATTGATATAGGATATACTTCTTGTTTAGGTATAGGTACCTAGCTAGTATGACACTAGCATATACTACTACTTACGACACACAGATTCTATGGCGCAATCGAAGATCGATGCCCGAGGATCGAACTCTCCTTTTCCCACAAACGGTTCGAAGTCCTGCACCAAAATGGCTGCATATCTGAAGATTCACAAGAAAAAAAATATGCATATCACGGTTTACGAGTAGGCTAGTCAAAACTATTTAGTTAAACACAGAAACTTTGGTAGGTTTAAGGCGTTACAGTTTCAGCCACATACATACATAAGTACATACATATCCTCACGTCTGTATTGACAAGAGGGGTAGGCAGAGCACATAAATTCAAAAATCCAGTGCCACGTTTAGCAATTTCAGGGTAACCAGATGGTTAAACGTGATATTGCAGTGACAGGTTGCTAACCCATCGCTCACAATACACTAACCCTTTCCCAGAGTCGACTCATACGACACCCACGGGAAGAAAGGGGGAAGTGCTATTCTAACACACCACACGGTGTCAGCCAAAATAACGTAAAAATTGGAGCTCCGTAACATAATCTAAATTTACCTACAATTACATAAGGTTTCCAATAATAATACATATAGGTACATATAATATGTTGGCAATTTCATTTTGTATCAATAATATATTATTATAATGTTGTGGATTTGCGATTAAGAAAAAATAATAATGGCAGGAGTGTCGATCAATCCTTATTTTTTCCAGTTGCAGATTGAGAGCTATTTATTATACTAGTGGAAGATGGATAATGGTACACAATAATCTAGTCGGATTGTGACAGCCCAGCTAGAAACGGTCATAATGATGAGCAATTGAAGTGGCACGTACTTATTAAAGATCCCGATGAAGCCGTCCAGAACTTGCTGGTTGAACGTCGGGTTTAGCAGCTTGCGGCTCCGCTTCCACGTGATCACTGCAAATGTTCCATTTAAATGAAACTCGCGTTTTCATAATACTTAGGCTTTGGCCAAACCTGAGCGACCAAAGCGACTGCGATGCGGGAGCGTCTGCAAAGCGAAACTAAGCGAAGCGAAACGTCCCGCGATGCGGTCGCGTAGGTATGCTAAGCGCCATAGATGTAATATATGGGATGGGTAGCGTCCGTCGCGCGGTAGCTTAGACGCTCCCGCTTCGCAGTCGCTTTGGTCGCGCAGGTTTGGGCAAGGCTTTAATTTAAAAAGATTTGAAATAAAGAAAATTCTATTTATTATTTTATGTAGGTACCTACCTACTACATATTTATTTCACTGGAGTTCCCAGACGCGTTTACCCGACCACTGGTTACAATAGTGACGGTCAATTTGCGGCCACTCTGTATAGTAGGTTTATACATAATACGTTTTGATTCTATTGGTTTTTAGGCCAACGACCAAACAAGATTCAAGTCATGTGCATAGCTGTGCAGAAAAGTGATTTGTGTTCTTGGATTTAATACTTTTAGTATTTAACACGGCCGAGAACAATATTAAAGTTGAATTCTAAAATTTTATTGGTATCTATGTACAGTCAGGGAATCTGAATGTTTAGCAGGTTGACCGCCTTCATAACTTGTTCGCATTGTAGGACAAAGTTCACCATGAAGTTCAATATTGAGTATGTAGGTATGTCATGCAACTGGCTGGAAATAGTAATAAGGCCAATTTTAGAAGAAACTCAACCTGCTAAACATCCAATTTCCCTTACTTACCATCAGCACCGAACAACCCATTGCCTAGAAACTTCCTGCCTTTACTGTAAAAGTAATGCTTCTTCAGGCAAGAGTTCAACACAGTCATAGCGTCGTCGGGGTCATTGATAACTAAAAATACAAGTTTGTCATTATTAATGACTCATTAACAACCTAACTATGTATTATGTATAGTCAAAGTGATTGCCAAGCATCTGGCGGATACAACTGAGGACCGGTGGAGCTGGCAGCTTCCTCGCACAGCGCATTAGCAAAATTCATCAATTCAAATAGCCAAGTTCAATACTGACCATCTGAAATTCACGAACGCGAAAAATTAAGGTAGTGTAAGTTAGTTACATACAATACATGCCAAAACGTCTATATGTATAAGTTGTATAACAATAAACTGAGGAAAAAGGTTTTACGTGTTGAACAGTGTAAGCCCCTTATGCCTCATTGCGGATCGTTGAAGCAATAAATACATTGACTCACTAAAATGCAGATAGGGCCCCACCCACACAGCAACGATCCCACCGGCCTCCGCCACTTCATCGCTTATTGCCATGTACTTGTCAGATATACCTGAAATAAACACAATAGTATCATCATCACTGTCGCTGTCACTAAGTTTATAAAGACAGTCACAGAACACAGACAGACACGGAAGAAGGGAGTAGCTATGTATGAGCGTGGTACTGAGATGAATGGATGAACGGGAAAAACGGAATGATGGAAGGTTTTTTTTTTTACAGGCGATGAAGTCTGAGTACCTTATGCATAACTTGGAAATCGGACTTAATAAAAAAAAATGGGAAAAAATGAAAAAAAATCATTCATTTTCATAAGTTTTGTCAATACCTCGATAGTCAACTATGAAAACCTATGAACTATGTTTCGTACAGAATGCAAATGGTCATACAGCCAATATACAATACTGCCAAAAATGTTCAACAAATTTACAAAAAATGCATATTAAAAACGCGTTGACATACATCCAAAATATTATATTAATACAGTTTCATAATCCATATATTAAATTTGCATTAAACAATTGGCCCTTAAGTTTTAATAGCAGATTTTTTTTACATTTGTAACCTTAAAGGAAATTATTTCAGTATTATATTTATTTTCTTAAATTAGGTTTTTTACAATAATGATTAT
>BHDV01063493.1:0-16401 GCA_005406045.1 Adoxophyes honmai
AGCAGTGAGGCTTCTGTACTTGTACTATTATCTATTCTGTGGCATTGGGTATTTTAGGAACAAAATATTTTTCTTTAATAATTAATAAATTATGCTTAATATAGCAAGTAGAGAAGAAGGTAAATATTTGCTGCTAAAATAAATCAGATTTACGCTAACGCTTCTAATCTTGAAATAAAACATTTTTTCTTTTGAAAAAGTGGATAAGACTGACTTGTAAGACTAAATTATATTCTCATTTAGTGAAAGCGACCCTTAGAATATTCATCATCATTATCATCATTTCAGCCATTAGACGTCTACTATTGTTGCTTTCATAAGTAAGTACCTGTTGAAAACGACCCGCATCCAGTGTTTTCAGCCCACTTTACTTATGAAGAAAATTATTTGTGTACTTTCTTTGGTCCAGACACTTTTATTTAAGCAAATCAATCTTCGTGAATATTTAAAGCCATTCGATCCTTTTCATTTATTTCTTTGTTCAGCCTCCACGATGTCTGATAAAACGACTAGAAAATTTAAGAAGAAATCTAATAAGATCGTAAAATCTATGGTTTCACTTGCTATCAATCTCGCAGTTGAACACGTGCAACTCTTAAAACAATACGAAAATTCGATTAGACGAGAAGCTCGTAAACATGACAATATTCTTATCACGAAGCACAATTTACGGCCGGCCGGCTCAAATTATTCAACAAGTAACTTCGAAGACTGTTTACGAACTAAGTTATGGCTTACATAAAAGACGGTTTTTCACATTTCTCCCAAGTGCTCTTTAATTTTACTTTACTCTTTTGCTGTTGTTGATTCAGTGGGTGTATTATTGCAATATCATTGGCTCAAATTGGAGTATTACGCGCGTGAAAAATCAATTTTCTTTCAATTTAACGCTATCAGTCGGCGGGAGTTAAGATTTTTCTTCCGTCTCCACCGCCCACGGTCGGCTGGCAGCTCCGAAGGCTTTTTACCGAGATGTTTGCCAAAATTCATTCAGTTTTCTGATCAGATAGGCCGAGGACACTGACAAATGATCGGCCGAATAGAACGGTCGACGGCGCGTCCGTGCGAACGCTGTTTTCCAATCTTCCCAATAAATCTACTTCGAAAAACTCAAATTAATCTTACTAAGGGATGTTTTGCTATGGACTTGCATGCTCTAATATTCTTATTTGGTTAAGCTGCTGATGATCTAGGAATCAGATCTGATGTTAGTTTGTAAATGACCAGATGTTAATAGCTATTTTCAAACGCAAGGGTAGGCAGAGACTACTTTGTTCCAGTTGCTAGTATCCTGACATACCTCTTTTTGTATCATCCGCGTTCATTACTTCATACACGCTCGTCGTTTCCGGATACTTCTTGACTTGACCTTTTTCTTAAACGTGTTCAAAGTAGCTATTGGAACAAAGTTGTTTCTAAATACCTACCCCCGTGGGAAAGAGGCGTGCCAGTACCTATGCATGTAAGTTTTTACTATACGTATTTTTACTTTCATTTTGCATATTCGGTTAGGTTTTAGGCAGGTATACGTTCTGAGAATATTTTTTTAATTTTCAATTTGTGTACTAGGTACGCTATTTTTTTGTGTGCGGTTTTTTATGGCACTATAGACAATTCTAGAACTGCGCCAATAATGCTAGAAATAGTACAATCACTACTCCTAACAGACTTCACAAAGGATTAACCAGGCTTTCCAAGTAGCTACAAGTAGCACTGTGAATCTGAATCGGTAATCTTACAAACCTATTTCACAATCAATTGAGCAACAACTTTACCCCGACTTGACCTTCTGCAAGCTCAATAAGTATACCTAAAGATACAAAAGGACGGAAAACTTTGCAATTAGGGGAGCTTAGCGCAAACATTTTCCGTCCCAAGAATAAAAATGGGAAAACGATGTCGGGAAAAGGTGAAATACCTACTTAACTTTAAATAAGTTTCATAATCCTTTAAGTAACTTGGAGATGTGTTTGCGTGATTTTGGAGAACGGCGCTGCGGTCGTTTGGGTTAGAATTTTGGGTCAACCTGCAGGTAGACTTGCTTTATTTTATGCCTGAGGAAACTCCCAGCTTTCCGGTTTCCTGCAATTCTACATGTTTGCTGTAACTATATACGTCAAATACAAACCACGTTACTTAATTTGAGATGCCGTTCTGTAGCCAAAATACCATTTGCTGTGTAGGTGTCCTTATTCAAATTTGAGGTAGCGCAAAATATAAGTCTGAAAACGGAAAAGCTTCTTAATTTGTGTTTAATGGCGACTAAAAATAGATCGTTACGAGGAATTGTGTTTGGCTTTTATACTTAACAGGATTCTGTTGTTACTTTAGAAGTATTCTTGGAATACATCTACCTATTTACAAAGACATTCGTGTAAAGTTTAGGAAGCAAAATATACAGAAGACAATGAGTGAATGCAGACATTCTTAATAAAACATCAGAAATCATTAGATAAGTTTAGTGACAACTGACGATCCTGTTGTAGATACATCATACTTATATTCCAAATGGGTTAGGGAGACCACGAAATACTACATAGACATAACCATGTCTTTTTCACGTTCTGTACCTTTAGGTACTAAAATGTTTTTAGGTTTGTTGAGAGGTATTATAATGGCAGATTGCCAGCCTGTCGCCTAAAATACACCATAACCTTAGTTGCCTTTTACGACATCCAAGGAAGAAAGGAAGAGGTGTTATTCTAAACCCGCCACCATACGGAAATTTTGTTAGTTCCTCATTTCTTTGAGGTACGTAAAACTTGAAAATACTTAAGAAATCTTTCACTCGAGATTACCAAAGTCTCTTTCTGGTTAAGTAAACTGAAGTTACCTGGCCAAGTTCTAAAACTATTGCAGTATGCAAACTTGAACAGCGAAACCAGTGGCTGTGCCGAGCGAGGTAAGAACATGAGGCAAAATCAAACAAAAGAATGTACGCTCTCTTGTTTTACTTGGGCTGTTCTCATCAGTTGCTCTAGCCTTACAGGTTTATTTGGTCATTGCCTCCTTAACTACTTACTTACTAATAAAGTGTAACGATATCTGTATGTATAATTTATGATTTTCGTGATAATATTTATAAGAAAACCAACAGCCCATTTTTTGTAATAGGCTAAACGGTATTTCCGCTGCACAGCCGTGAACAATCTTAAGAATAAATACCACGACCACTTTGGTAACTTGAAAAATAAGCGGGATCACGCCGCCATCTGTTTTAAGAGGAAATGGAGCGGTCATATTTTGTATGGAAACGTAGTCCCCTGATTCCTCACTGGATATTACCCGTAGAACAATGATGTTTTACATCAACAATCTAATATGATATATTATCATGTTCCTATGTTTTCCTTTTTTTGTTTATTGAATTATTAAAGGAGATATTAACCTTCAAAAACATGAAAAATTGGTAAGTTTTTTCCGTCGTGTTCAAACCTCTAGAAACCAATTTTTACACAATTATATCAAAATATAAGAACATAGGAACACAGTTATGACATTTTTTAAACATTTAATGAAAAAACATATTTAATCGGTTAAGTTTTGAAGAAGAAATCAGGGGACTACGAAACGGTGTTTTTGAATAATTTTCATAGGTATTTTCGGTCCGCGCTGTAGTTGTTCTTATCGCACTCGACGTCGTCTGGGCAGGTCACGGCGCGACAGCAATAGATTTAGCAAATACCTATTTTTCAATTCCCTTGACCGGCATATTTCCTCTTAATCTGCCGCTTTATAGCGGCCAATTTACCTAGCTAAATTTTGTAATGGTAAAGTGACGCAGGCGCTAACATCTACATAGGGGAGATAAGCCTAAATCGGGTACCCCGCCTAAATCGGGTATGCTTGTTTGTGTGCGTGTTACGTCTATTAGTGAGAATGTACGAGTGCAGCGAGGTGGCGTGACAGTCGGCCAATCACAAGCAGTCGGCTCTCCGCTGTGACGCAAGCGCTTGCAAGGTAAGATTAAAAACAATATTTTTGATGGTTTTACTAAAAAATAATTACTTTTGGTAACAGTGAATACTCAAATATTGTATGGATTATGTTTACTTAAGTTTTGTGTTGTGATTTTGTAAGGATTTATGCATCTAAATTAAAAAAACTTGTGGCATTCCTGCATTTGGTTTTGAGGTTATGGCGGTTAAAAATAAAAACATGCGTTTGGGCATAACGGGTAGGGGTAAAACGGGTATGTACCCGATTTGCCCTAGTATGGTCATGTAAGTAGTTTGGGTGGTTGAAATGAGGTTTTAATTAAGATTTTTGGTTTGTTTTATTCTAGATGGTTAACAAATATATAAAAGAAAAACCTCTAATGCATCATGGGACGAGGCAGTTATGAAACTTGCTATGGAAGAAGTTAGCAATATATCATCATCATCATCATCAGCCTATATACGTCCCACTGCAGGGCACAGGCCTCCTCGCAGTATAAGAGGGCTTGGGCGATAGTTCCCACGCGGGCCCAGTGCGGATTGGGAACTTCACACACAACGTTGAATGACTTCGTCGCTGCGTGTAGGTTTCCTCACGATGTTTTCCTTCACCGAATAGCTCGTGATAAATATCAAATTCGATATCGCACATAAATTCCGAAAAATTCAGAGGTGCGAGCCCGCGGTTTGAACCCACGACCCTCTGCTTGAGAGGACACATGTCGAACCGCTGGGCTATCACGGCTTAGCAATATATGAGTCTGATTAATAATTTAAGACGCTTAAATGAAAATATAAGTGATTTTATGTTAATAAATATTGTAAAACTATAAAAATAAGTTGATTGTTCTCATTATATAGCCTTTACCCGTTATGCCCTGATGAGGTACCTGATTTAGGCCCCCTATAAGGGCAAAACGGGTATTTGGAAGGGTCTCCTAATTTCTGTTTTTCTAAGATTGTTGAAGAGAATGGTTATGTTTGTTATTTTTTTATATACCATATTAAATAAACATTTCCTTTAGTAAAACTATTTGGTACATTTTACGTTTCTAAGTATTTTTTATTTCACATGTCCCTTAGCGTACCCGTTTTAGGCTTACCTCCCCTAAGTATTTTCGTTTTAGACTTTATTCTAGCAATGAAAAAGGATTGTCAAAGAATTTGTCAAAAGAGAGGAAAACTAAAAAAACATTTGCTAAACTAAATCAAAAATATGAATGGAAATGACATCGACCCTGAAAGATAAATTTCACAAGAGAAACAAGATATTATGGACTTTTTTTAGGGTGTAAAGTAAAACAGACAAAGACGCGGTTAAAACTAAGTAGTTCAGAAAGACGAGTTTAATGGGTAACTAGGAATACATTTTTAAAGACAACCAGTACTTCCAAGTGAATTGTAACAACCGGACCTGTTACACATATCGCTCGAAATGCTATCAAGATGCATACCAAGTTTACTTTGCATTTTATTTTTCTGTTGGAACCTGAGTTATGGCCAGGTTTTTAAAACACTGAGAGGAACTAATGAGACGAGTAAGTACCTAGGAACTTTTAGATTTAAGTCATTAAACTAGCTAGTTAGTTCTATTCACTTTTTAACCGACTCCAAAAAAGGAGGTATTCAATTCGCCTGTATTTTTTTTAATATACCTATCTGTTAGCCTGCGATTCTAAATTCGAGAATTCTCATCAAGTTGCGCAGCCTTGCCATGTTACTAATTGGTTTTATTAAGGAATATTTTGTAGTGTTTAGGAAATATTCAGTTAAAATAATCTAGTTCTAGGTATATAATCCACATCAAACCAAATTGAATAGACAGCGCAAATGCAACTACATGCGGATAAAATAATGACTATTTCAGGTTTCATTCCCACATTTACCCCAACTGAACTGTTTTATCTAAAGTTAATACGTTTATAATTAATACTTACATTTTAGTTTTTATTTGACAAAAGAGAGAAAAGCTAAAATAACCATTTGCTGAACTCAGTCAATATTATGAATGGAAATGACATCGACCCCGAAAGATACACTTAACAAGAAAAACAAGATTCTTACCAATTACCTATTGACTTTTTTTTCTTAGGGTATAAACTAAAACAAACAAAGACGCGGCAAAACTATGTATGTAGTTTATAAAGACGAGTTTAATGGGTAACTAAAAATATATTTTCAAAAACAAAACCAGTGCTTCCAAGTGTATTGTGAGAATCGGACCAGTTCCACATATCCCTCGAAATGTTGTCGAAATGCATACAGTGTTCACTTTGTATTTTATTTTTCTGTTGGAACTTGAGTTATGGTCACATTTATAGAACACGGAGTCATGCCTATGAGACGAGTAAGTGCCTAGAAACTTTTAGATTTCAGCCATTAAACATAGTTCTATTCAATTGTTCTTTAAGATAACTGTACAATAATAATTTTACAGAAATATGTCTTTCATTTTTAAAGACCTCTTCAACGATACCCCAAACTCTTGGAACTTCAATATCTATCTCTCTACCAATTTTCGTGATAATCGTTGCAGTTGCAACGGAGTATCTCAGTAAGACGGACAGACGGACATGACGAAACTATACTTAAGGGTTCCTTTTAAAAAGTTGTCAAAGTTTTTATTTGACAAAAGAAAGGAAAGTTAAAGCAAAATTAAGAATGGAATAATCAACCCTGTAGTCATCGACCCTGAAAGAATAGACTTGACAAGAAAAACAAGATATTATTCACTTTTTTCCTAGGGTATAAATTAAAATAGACAAAGACGCAGCTAAAACTAAGAGAGTCAGAAAGACGAGTTTAATAGGTGACTTAGAATACATTTTTAAAAACATTATCCAGTGCTTCCAAGTGTATTGTGGCAACCGGTTCTGTTCCACAAATCGCCCAAAATGTTAGCGAGATGCATACAGTGTTTACTTTGTATTTTATTTTTCTGTTGGAACCTGAGTAATGGCCAGATCTTTAAAACATATAGAAGGGCCTATGAGGCGAGTAAGTACCTAGGATCTTTTAGATATAAGTGAATAAACATAGTTCTATTACATTTTTCTTTAAACATATCTGTCTGTATATGTATGTGTATGTATTGTTCTATTTATATACAACACATATCTGAATTATCTTTTGTATTTAATAAAAAATATAAAAAACTGAAAATTAATTAAGTTTCGAATTTGATTTCCTTATATTTTTTCTGCGGCTCTATGGGCTATACTAACTTCTTATTTTGTGGTTAAACCTGAAATTCTCCCCGCATGTGTATAAAACTATAATTATAAACAGAAATATAATAATGTGTAGTATTTTCGCTAAAAGTAAAAAAACCTTTTTCCAAAGAAAAACGTAAGTAATCGCCATTTAGCAAACGTCAGCAAGGCTGATGACCTTTTTGCTATCTACAATCACAAAAATTATTACGGCGGCACACAGCGGTGAGCTAAGTTGTTTTAAAATTTAAAGCGACGTAAGTGAACGTAGGTTCCACACAAGTTGATTAAAAATGAAGGGCTTGGCCCGCTCGTCTCGGTTTACTTACTTACCTTGTAGGGGTTAGATAGTGTGGTCATGGTATGTTTCAGGTATCTAATGTGTTGCCAGTTGCGGCTACGGGTTGCCATGCGAAAAAATGTACCTGGTGGTCTAAAAGACACTAAAAGTTAAACGGTTTTTTTGCTTTATTTCTATGAACACTGATGAGAATGTTTTTTAATTCTGCTGCGCAATTCTATAGTGTGTATGTACGAACTAAACAAAATAAATTAGATTTTCATTAGAGACAAGATTTAGATAAGCAAAAGGTTTCCTATTTTTGGAGTTTTTTTCTTAATTGCAAGACTTATTTTTTTTTAGATTTGAACCTCCAACTATCAATTTACCTAGTTATCGCTGGATCACGATTTAAATTCCACCCTCTACCTAGTCTTCATCAAATACCAACACACGTTAAACCAGGAACGGCATTTTGTATTTGATTGATTACTTGATAAACACAAATCGAACATCAGCAAACTTGTTTTTCTTTGCGTTTATTTTTGTAAATACTTCTTGGCGATAAATTCAATGTCATGCCTTGAGGGTGGAGTTAAATGTCATTTGGAAACGTCGACATCTCTGTCCCCCGTTTAATGCTATCAGACGGCAAATATCATTCCTTGGAGCGAATGGAGAAGCTTTGAAAGGTTTGGAATGCTACATTACATTTAATTCTGAATGATTCAAATGAATGAATGATTTCAAAGAATTACATTTTAGAATAACGTCGAAAAACTCGATTTTCGTATTAAATAATCCAAAGTAAAATCGGCCTTATTAAAAAAATGTTTTTCTTCTATTCGCTCGGTGTCATTATAGAAAGTGACGTTTTTCCAATATTGTTGTTGTTGAAAGCTCTTCCCGACCACACCGTAAAAATTAGCATTAAGTATCAGCATTTTTAACGTTAAGGCCTAAATTAAATTGTTAACCTAACGTTAAACATATGTTTCTATTGCCGATGATAAAAAAACACCATCCATTTCCCCTCCCCAATCGCCTCGTTCATGCTCGAGTAAAAACTAATACCGGATAATACTTCCATCATCAGAAACAAATTGACTTGATCAAAAATGTTCGTCATGCCCTCGGAACGGAAAAACGGACGAAAACAATTAGTTACTGGATCAGGCGGCTGAAACGATTGCCGGGCGTTGAATAATGCCCAGCCGAGCAACCCTGCGACCACCGAAACTTCACCAACTCGATCTATTATTTAGAGTATTCTGAGAAACTTGCCAAAGGACGCGCAGATAATTGGATCCCGTTTCGCAACTACAAGTTACTACGTGTATTCTGGGCTGTGGCACTAACCCTTTTGTGACAGAAACAACGACAGTTTCAGCACGTGTGGAACCAAACTGACATTGAATTGAAGACATTGCTTCGATCGAGACTCACACGTTTGCTTCTGCTTAATTCGCTGGTACTTTAATTTTAGAATATTACTCGTCAAGAACGAATCAGACTATTCAATAACATTACAGATATTTCACATTCCAATGTCACTAGCAGTGTCGTATCAAGAGTGACAGGATAATTAAGTGCGCTTCATTTGAGAGTGCAAGCCATGGTGCCTGCAGCGTAACGAGCACTGTGGCTCATCCTCCCAATTGTAAGACCATACCTACATCTCATCATACATACATACATATTCTCACGCCTGTATTCCCAAGAGGGGTAGGCAGAGCACATGAATTCAAAAATTCAGTGCCACGTTTAGAAATTTAAGGGTAACCAGATGGTTAAATGTGATATTGTAGTGACAGGTTGCTAGCCCATCGCCAACAATACACTAACCCATAAATCACTACACACTACTCACTCACTATCACTACTACATCATTACTATCTCATCATAATCTCTGTATTATACAAGAACATCAAGTCTGTATTCCTAATGTAGTAGGCAGAGCATAAGAAACGCTATGTAGACAAAAGTTTACGTACCTAGTTACTTATGGAGCTATTTTTGGACTTAAAAATACTCGAAAGCAAGGTATGATAGTGACAGGATGCTATCCTGCCGCCTAAAGCATACTTATTTACCCATTCGACTCTTACGACATCCACGGAAGATATGGAGAGGTGTTATTCTAAACCGGACGCCTCGCAAAAGACGAATTAATCCGAAATATGTCAGATTAAACCATATTACAGACATCGAGTAATGCCTTTATTTCGCTGTGAATTATTTCACGATAGTTTCATGTTCGAAATTAATTTATAATCAATCCCTCGCAGAATTAACATACTTATTCGTGAACTGGAACAATATTGTGTATCAAGCAAACTGTTATGTTATTGTTGCATTGTATTATTCCATATACATGTAACGGAAGGCAAATTCCTGGGTTGGTTTGTTGTGTTTGTTGGGGTAAGTTTACTTAGAGTAGAGTCGACATCAACAATAACAATAAACAAAATGAAACTGGATTTGTAGATTCACTTACGAGCCGACCATTTCATTGTTCATTTGATATTATTAGTAGCTTACTGGGGACTAAGAAAGTCTAATTACCTCAAATCATCAACTTTTTCATAACCAAACTAACTGATTTTAAATTCCAATTATCTTAAAAACTTCAATTAGATTAGAAAAATTGGTAGTCGAGTGAAAACAGCCACATCGTTATCGGTTCGTCCGATTGTGAGCTATGATATCCTAGACCGACGCATACACACACACAGACAAAAATGCACGCATTCAGAGAGATTGACTTCAAATTTATAACATCCCTCTTTTGCCTCAGAGGTTAAAAGTGTAGCAAATTACTTAAGTATCTATGAGTGAAAGAGACAGCGATATCCTTCGTTTTGACCGAATACCTGGCAACATAACCAAGTGAAGCTATTGCAAAAAAAGCTCCCTAATGACTCATTGGCCTTCAATTAAGTAAAACGTTGATTATAGACCATTGGGTTTATTCAAAACACGATACACGGCAGATTCGAAACTAGTTTGGTCCATCAACCTTTTCCTCAAGAATGTAAAAAAATAAGGAATTGTTGTTATAATTTAGACGGGTTTTCGTTTAATGTCGACGGTTTAAAAATAAGAGCAAATTTTAAATGTCAGCTTCACGTTTCTTTTGTCTTTTTGGATGTGGAAATACAAGGCTGTGAAATACCTGCTCTAGTCAAGGCCGCCATTTTTTTATCTCTACGATAAGTTGCATCTAGTCAATCTATCAAAATAAATATGTCTGATGGTGAGCGAAGGTCGTGGGTTTGAATCTCCGGAAGTATATATAGCTCTCGAGTTTCCGAAAATAATTCTAAGGACTATTTATACATAATTGTTACTTGAAAAAATACTTCGTGCCAAGTTTATTGCGAAGCAATATTCTTGGGAATCTTGGTCTTTACGAAGCGCTGGTAGACTATGACAAAATGTGGAAAAGAGTCCTTTTCGGCCTGCTTGTATAAATAAAATTTTGATTTTGATATTTCGCGTTGAGAAGCATTTGCGTACAGTATGCAACAATTGAGTTTTGCGAATTCGAGCTTTCATTTCACATATTCACAAACTTGCAAGGAAACTCCAAAATACTTTGGATGTTCATTGATAAAGTCAGAATCTAAGTCTCTTTGAGAAAGTTTCTCTAAAGACTACAAGGATTATCCAATGCTTCATTGCTATATTTTCCACCGTAGGTACATCACAAGTCTGTGCAACGTGATGCTGAGATTAGAATAAGTGAACGGAATTAAGTGAAATTCCGTGAAGGTCCTAAGAGGCCACTAAGCTGACTAAGGAATAGGTTTAGGTTAAGTATGCATTAGGCTAGCATGACCAAAATCTAACCTGTACTAAAAGAAGCAGCGAAATATGAAGTAGTCAAGATTTCGAATAGGTACAATCACCAGCATTAACATCTGCCACGACGGAGTGTGCAAAAACATCTGACTCATGCTACTGTCCCTAGTCCCTAGTAATACAGTCGCAATAGAGGATAGACTAACTAGAAAAACAATGATGGCCACCCAGTTCCGCAAACCGTCAGTTTATTTCCACCATTGAGGATAGAACCTATAGAGTACTAATGTCATCTTGGTTGTTCGGAAATTATTCCGCAAAACAATTGAAGTGATCGCTGTGCTCTTATTGGCCGGTCCAAGATCGCGCGTAACGCTAGTGCCTTTTTCTCTACGGTTATTGGCTCTGTACAGTTTCTGTGACAGTGACGGTGACGTTTAGTATGTTGAAATCAACAAACTATTTGCGGACCGGGGTTGCGAACATTGTTTCTCTATAGGTTCTATCCTCTATGATTTCCACAAACTGTCACAGAAACTGTAGTAAAGAGCCCATAACCATAGAGGAAAAAGCCACTGCGTTACGCGCGATCTTGGGCCGGCCAATAAGAGCACAGCGAACGCCGCCATGCTTTGGCGGAATCGTCTTCGAACAAATTCAATAAAAATTGTACTCTATAGGTTCTGTCCTCTATGTACAGTCGTATCAGATGTTTTTGCAGTCTTTAGTAGGTATCAGATATTGGTGCTGGTAACTGTATTCTGCCTACCCCTATTGGGAATACGGGCGTGATGTACGGTCGACCAAGAAAGTGGTCTACCACTTTTGACAAAAGTTTCTGTGAGATCAAAATTATCACAAGGTTGACATTGTCACTGTCATAATATTATGGCGAGGGGAAATCGACCTTGTTGTTTCATGAGGTTCAAATGAATATCGATCTTGAGGGGGTAGACCAATTTCTTGGTCGACTGTACGTATGTGTGTACCATAGGTTTGATAAGGCCAAAAGTGCCGATTTGGTCATAAAACATACTTAAGTGCCTCCCGTTTTCCGGTTCAAGGTGCTCGCGCTCACAACAAGGCACGAAGTAAAACGCCACGTAGTTTTATTAGAAAATTGTTTTGTTTAGGGCCGGACGGCGAGATGAAAAATGCATGAGATTCTGCGGATGTCGGGCAAGGTTAAAGATGACACGGGTGGAGTCAGGGGATTTTAAAATTTAAGGGGAATTCTTTCAGGGTTTGGGGGACGGGTGGGTTGATAGGTCTTTCATTCGAACGTGTTTTTTTAAACTTAGTTGGATTTTAAGACACTTGCGTCTTATTTTTCACGACAACTTGCTTACCGAGTAAGCATAGCATGACACACAATACGCATACACGATAATATTTTATCTGCGACAGATATGAAACTATCACACTACAGATTTGATAACATACGAGACGATACGCTCAGTATAAATCCTTCAAGCTGAGTATGTAGATTTGTTGGTGCGGATTGTTTATACAGGATGTTGCCTATTTATCTCTTCTAGATTTACTAGACAGTTCGTTAGATGACGATTTTGATTATGAGTTTGATGCTCGTGTTGCGTTACAATGTACTAACAGGCGAAGGATTTGGAAAGAACGTCATATAATGCTTAAAAAGGACTGTGGTAAATGTAATATTTGTCTTTAAGAGGAAGAAAAAATCTCGGGATAGGATTCTCCGTACTGTAATCAAAGTCCCCGTTTTCCAGCAAACTGTCTACTAGGAGAACATAGACTTATTTATTTTATTATCGTCCAATTTTCGAAACAACTTGATGTTCTCGAAAATTTTCTAAACAGAATTGTAAACGGCCTATGATTCCAGCCATGTACAGTCAAGGGCTTTAATTCATGAGCCACCATGGAATCAATTCACAGTAAACGTCATTGTGACATACCTTTAATTATCAAGGGAAACCGTAATGATTTTTTCTTGCAAAAGGTTCTATGGTAGCTCATGAATTAAAGTCCTTGACCGTACAACTGTTCACGTTATTATTAGGTGTTAATACATGTACCTAAATTAACGGAACTTTTTTTTCAGACACACCGCTGCCTTTTCCGTCCTGCCACGCTGACAACATAGACTGTCTGCGGCGTGGACTGCGGACATTCTTCATTCTCATGGACTCAGGACATCTGGGAATGCGTCCCATCGACCCAACTATAGTCAACAGCGTAGTAGTCGCTTTACCAGAGCAGCGGATGTCTTTTCTTCTGAGGAACGTCAACGTCACAGGAGCCAAGTGGACGAAACTTGTGGAAAGAAGGTTTGTAAATTGAAACTACTTGTAGGTACATAAAGTTCAAAATACAACAGCGGACGCGGGCGGCGCGGCGCGGTGGCGTGATTGTACAGTCACCAGCATTAATATCTGCCACAACGGAGCGTACAATAATATCTGACACGTCCTATTGCCCCTAGTAATAGAGTCGAATCAGATATTTTTGCAGTCTTAGGTATTTCTTTCGTGCTGGTGACTGTACGAACAAAACCCTTATTTCCCTGCCGGTGTGAAGTGCGCATTCATTTGTTTACAAACATATCACACGCATCACGCCTATGTTACCGAATGGGGTAGGCAGAGCACACGAAACGTGAAATAGACAATACCATATTTTTGACTATACATATTACACGTTGAACTTGATTTAAAAAACGTGAGTTATCCGTTTATTATTTAACATATTACACGCTTCGCAGCCACTTCTAGCATAATTTTAGGTTTTAAAACAGATGAAAGAGAGAGAGGTAGTATAATAGTGACAGGTTGCTATGCTAGTCTGTCGCCTAAGGAGGTACGTGAACAAATACTATTGCAAATTTTGATGTCGCGTTTATTCGGGGGTGTAACTCAGTGGTAGTGTCTGCTTCGCATGCTGAAAGTCCTGGGTTCAAATCCCAGCACCTCCACACGGTTTCTTTTTGTATTTTTCGAAACCACGCCATTTACTCCGACCACTGCAACAATTGCTGCTACGTATAAATTGCGGTACACATGACATGAATAGCATTTTATTTTGTGCTGAATATTAATTCGCAAAAATGTGCGATGGGCACCAAACAAGCTCTTACCAACGCTTTTTGCTACGAGGGTTTAAGTTTCAGCGCTTAATTTTGCTAGCATGCGTAATGTAAATAACCATTTCCTCTCTCATAAAAGAAAAATAACGTTTTCACGGGTGGTTTCATCGCGGCCAGAGTTTATTTATCATTAGACTCAGCTACTCACCCCGATACAAAAGGATGGGTTCCGCGAGTCACGATCCGTGAACAATACAAGTGGAAGGAAAAATTAACTGCTTACTTGGTTGATTTATTACAATCTTTTTCGTCAAAGGGTCTATAAGGATCATTTATTTCCTTGAACTTTTTGACAAGACGCAAACAATATCTATTGAAAAAGGAATACATTTGTTTGATTAATTCTACTGCTTTGGGGAAACATGGAGGCAGTACGGTCAGCATCATAAATATACAGGGTGATATCAAATTGGCGATACAATAAGAATGCTTCTTACTCAGTTAATCCTACCCAAAATAATGCATTAGTTCAGTTGTTAGAATTAGTCTGATAAAAAATTGGATTGAACATCTAAGGTTGAACGAAATCATAACCTCAATACCTATATGGACATCACTTTAATAACCCTAATTAAATAACACAAATTAATTCCGTTGTCCAGCTTTAGATGAGTAGAAAGCCGAGAGTGTTTGTTGCACTATGAGTGAGTCTCACGGTACTTTTATTATTATTATTAATAATAAAACATTAGGTAAGTATACGTAATAATTTATTATGTATTTATACATAATAAATTACCTAATACCTAATATTTTATTGATTACAGATTCCAACTGCGCAACTTCATGAATGGTGTCATTTTCAATAGCGACCTCCATATCGAAGGTGAAATCTTTGTGGCTGTAGCGAACAGGACACGACCTCAAGCATCCCGCATAACAATGGATATTCGTAAGTTAACAAATCAAATCTAATTTTTAACACTAGAAATAAAAGAAAGACATGAAAGAGCTTCTTTGCCGAGAAACGTTCTTTCTGTAGGTACCTACTTGGTACAGTATTCCCAAGAAAATAAGTCGTATCGGCTGTTACCGTCTGCGCCGAGAAGCGCCGAACGATATCCGAGAGTAGCCGAACGAGTAATTTATCTATATTGAACTTTATTTACAAACGCTCTGGGCACAATTTTGCTTGCTATGCACACAAAATTTGTCAGCTACTCGACGCATTTGGCGCTGGGGTGCTAGACATCTGTCATGAGTCATCTGTCTGAGACTTCAATCAATAACCAATCACAACGCAATTGTTCAGCGTCAGCGCGCGAAATATTCTCTTTTAACATTGGTAGATCGAAGTTTCCCGCGCCACAAAACTGATTTACTACGCAGGTATATCGTGGAGCATTCTATGTAGGAATTTGTTGTGTACCACACGAACGACCATAAGTAAGTCTTATAAGTAGGTCTTACTAGTCGTTCGTGTGGTGTCGGACATAAAATATCACCTCTGCATGTCTTTTGTGGATGTCGTTAGAGGCGTGTAAGGTTCAATAATATTCGGCCTAACAAAAACATACTTAATTTAGGTAGGTAGTTACATAGTCTTGGAAAAGTCATATTCATGGTTTTAGCCATGCACGCATAGTTTTGTCTAAATATGAAACGTTTCGTGTGCTCTGCCTACCCTATTTAAGAATATAGGCATGATGTTTATGTTATGTTTGTATGTAAAGTACGCTCGAACCTTAATTTCTGATTCACCGCAAATAATATCACAATTATCGTTATAAAAATAAAGTTTCCCTTTGTAGAGCAGTGTATAGGAAATACTCCAATAAAGAGATCTCTCTCCAGGCAGATGTTATGCCTGGGGACCGAAGTCCTCAGAGAGAAAATTGGAAGTTGTTTTTAAAAATGTATCGTTTAGTTCGCCTATTGGACGAATGTGGCGCTGGGGCGCTAGAAATGCAATGTCACTATGACGTTAACTATTAAGTTTAAAATTATAAACTGATTATTTACGGCAAATAATAAACCTGGCCGCAATTTTTCTTTTTTGGCCGCATACTCAAACTTCTAATTTAATAACTAAGCATCGGGAAAAT
>BHDV01063493.1:27054-40029 GCA_005406045.1 Adoxophyes honmai
TGACAATTTTTTTTTTTTGGGTAAAGGCATAATGTACAAATTATAATATAACGCCACGACACATTAGGAAAAAGAGAAAGGCTGAGGAAAGATCCGTGCTAGAGCGATTAGAATTCTATTATTTCACTTCCCGCAATCACCCCATAACATACCTAGATAGGGTTGCCAACTATACTGTTTTGAACAGTATTATACTGTTTTTCACTAAATTATACTGTTTACTGTTTGACAAAAAAAAAAGTATACAAAATACTGTTTTCAGCATCAAGTCAACATTATCAATGACATCCTTACTAATATTGTAAGTCAGAAAGTGAGTTTGTTTGTTTGTTCCGCTTTCACGCTGTAACTACTGAACCGATTGCTTTGAAATTTTGCAGACGTAAAGATAGAAGTCCGGATTAAAAAATAGGCTACTTTTTATCCTGGAAAAATTGAAGTTCCCGAGGGAAAACAAAAATATAGTTTGCTTGATAGATCGCTGACCGATCGATAGATGATAGATCGATGACGCTGTGTGTCATTTGAAACGAGAAGGTTTCTTATAGTTGTGCTTTATACCGCAATATAACCGAGTTCCACGCGGGCGAAGCCGCGGGCGGAAAGCTAGTCAACAATAAATAAGTAAAATACTGTTCGTTTTTCTAAAATACTGTTCAATAATCTTCATAGGCCTGAATATACTTTATTTCTTGTAAAAAAAGTTGGCAACCCTATACCTAGAGGATAGAACCTATAGAGAAACAATGTTCGCAACCTCAGTCCGCAAATAGTTTGTTGATTTCAACATACTAAACGTCACCGTCACTGTCACAGAAACTGTACAGAGCCAGTAACCGTAGAGAAAAAGGCACTAGCGTTACGCGCGATCTTGGACCGGCCAATAAGAGCACAGCGATCACTTCAATTGTTTTGCGGAATAATTTCCGAACAACCAAGATGACATTAGTACTCTATAGGTTCTATCCTCAATGCCCCATAAGTATGGTCCATACTGTATGGACCATGGTTTCTTTGCCTTATTAAAAAAAAAACTTGTGTTTAAAAATAAACCAACGTCGGAGTTTTGCGCGGGAAACTGACAGAGTGAGTAGGACGCTCTTTGCTTTCAAATCAATTAATTAACATGTAGTGGCTATTATTGTGTTAGTGTGGTGGAATTAGTGCAATAATGTGTCAATTATCCATGAACATTAAAGGGAATGTGAAAAGTAAAGGGAATCGCCCTCCCGCGATTACGTCTGCTTTGGACTGTTCATCTCGTGCTAAACTCCATTGATCATTAGAATGCGTACTTCACCACCCTCGCAATCGCATTCTAGTGATTTAGGTTTAGGTTTAGGTTAGGTTTAGGTTTAATAACTAATTCTGTATTAAATTACTACTGAAGACCAGGCGGTATGGTCCCTGACCTTAGCCTGTCCTAACGGACAAATTAAAAAAAAAATTAAAAAAATAAACGAACGTCATTAACGTCAGTCGTCGAAAATGGAGCGTGGTGATATTTTGTTTCGTAATAAACACGTTATGTTTACTCTGATTTCGATTGGCATTGAGCGGCTTAGAGAACTATATCACACGTTAGATAAAGCTGACACCTTTGTTATAGTGGTCACTTAATAAGTGCACGGATTTTACGTTCTTTTAGAATTATAAATTTCAACTATGGATCCTGGTGATCCAAAGCCCAATTTTGAAGGAGTAGTTGACTCCGTGATGTTATTGTTTGGTGAAATTATGACTCGAGAAGCCGTAAGAGCTATCGTAGAACATTATGGCGGAGACCGTGAGTGTTTATGTTTATGTTTTTCTTCTTACTGTCAATCACAGCTCATTCAATTCATCAATAATTTGCACAAATTTAGACATGCGCAATACAGTTTTATTATCTAAAACGATGCGCAAAAACGATGGACACCTTGTAAGCCCGTAATCTGGGTTCCCGCCCTCTGATGCAATGTAGCTAATTGGTAAGTATTCAGTCACATATTCTGTGTTAATTTGCAAGCATGATAAAACATTATTCATTGACATTGTAAATATGTTATTGATATTCATGTTTAATGTTACATAATGCACCATCACCATCCTCTCCATCATTCTACAATATTGATTTATTGCTATCTGACAAACAATGAATAAGGCTGAACATTATTAGTTAAGATAATCAGTACCTGTTGAACTGATCAGGAAGAGCTAGCACAGCTTTTTCTAATATGTAATTAGGGTAAAGCTGTCAGTGGTAGTTTGATGGGATGAAATATAATACATGTATTACATTATAATTTTCTTGAGTCCCGACTCTTGGCTTAGATTCTATCTAATTTGCCTTGAGACTTAATGATTTATGACCAATTTTCTGCATATAAATGCAGGCAAAAAAAACATACTACTTGAATACTGATTGATGAACTTATAGTTCTTTTGGTCCTTTTTAAGACAGTCCTGAATTTGTGTAAAATTTTAATACTTATGAACTTATTTGAAAACATAATTCCATTTTTTTTATATTTTCTTGCTTCAAATTAAAAATGATGTAGATTATTGTTGAATGTTTTTCTGTAGTAGGAAGGTTTTCCTTTTGGATCTGTAAACAATCCCTTAACTCGCTTTGTTGCTAATGAGTACAAATAATTTAAAAGTACAAGGAAAGATAGCAATATCCATAGTTCATTTGCATTAAGGAAACAGTGAGTCATCAGACTCTGATTAATAAGGAAGTATTAATTTTGTATAAATAAATAAATATGTATAAAATCAAGTTAACTGCTGTGGGAATCCCCACAACATACAATTGAATTATTTTATAAGGCAACTTTGATTCAATTGCTTATAGTTTTTCCCCTAAGCATTAGTGCAATCATGTGGCTTAGTCACATGATAAGCATACCCCGTTATCAGTGTTGCAGATTCATTGAAACTAAGCGACAGGGTTGTCGCACAACATTTATTTCATTGTCATGTCATGACATGTGACATATTGGAAGATAAGTAAATATCTTAATATATTATATCACTAGACAATTTTTACACCAATCACCTAGTCCCAAAGTAGGCAATTTAATGCCTGTGTTATGGGTACTAGACAACGGATAAACTTACTTATATATAGATAAACATCCAAGACTTGAGAGCAAACACTCGCATTCATCATACAAACATCTGCCACGACCGGGGATCGAACATGGGACCTTAAGCTTCACAGTCAGGCTCTCTAACCGCTGGGCTATCCGGCCGTTAAATAAATCGTTTTTGTTAGAAGAATGATTTTACAGGTAAAATATCTGATTTGTATATTTTTTGCTGTCTGAAGAAATTATTAATAATTTGTCTAAGTTATATGACATTTTTTTTTTTTGTTTATTACTGTATATCCTTTTTAAATATGAAAACGACCGAACGAATTATATACAACATTAATCAATATTGACAAATAAATGATGTAATCACCTATAATGAAGTAAAAAAAAAAGTCTTAATTACAGGCTGAAAACAGGTTATATTTTCTTTTAAAATTTAAAATATATAAATATATAAAAAAAGTGAATAGAATTTTATGTCTATTTAAAGTTACAATAAGTGCAATAAATCAAAGAACAAAAAGATTTTCAGTTTATCTGATTTTTTTAATGTAATATTCTTTGATTACTCAAAAAACATTTTTGCATTCAAACGGATACAGCTTGTAGTCGGTTCCATTTGATACCTAGTAGGAAGCAATACCCATTTTCGATAAACTTTGGTTGTGTCTCATAATTTTTTTAAGAGTGTGTATGTGCATTTGGTAATCACTGTTTAAGGTAATGTTGGAAAATCCTCAATAGTTAAAATTTTGTGTACAAATAAAAAAAAAATAGCTCTTTAATAAGTATGTTAATAATTGCATTCATACATTACATACATCACACCTATACAGGAAATACTTCCTTATGGATAAGGCAGAGCACATGAAATATTATTATTAGTCAAAAGCATGACTTTGAACATTAAACTACCGTGAGACTCACTCATGTTGAAATTTTTTCGGATATCTCACTTTTAATAAATTGAGTTTAGCTGGACATGTTTCAGGCTAATTCGTAGCCCTTTGAAGGGCTTCAAAGTGTAAATGTGAGATATCCGAAAAATATTCAACAAAAGCATGACTATTTCATTTTTCATAGCTACAGCATAAATTTAGGTTTAAACATACACAAAAGGAGTATAATAATGACAGGTTACTAGCTTGTTGCTGATGTTTTTTTTTGTTTAGTCAACCCCATAAACAGCTACTCTTCTGTAACAGTACTTTGTACTTTGACAGACCATAGATAGGTACTACCAAATCCTCAACTGGCACCAACTCCAAAATTCATACTTTATCTGGTTTGTAAGGATATAGGCTGTGTAGCAAAGTTCAATTATTGTTGATGAAGGAAAATTACCCTGTTATTATTAACTGGACAACAGTCAACAGTGCAAATGTGCTGGGGTAATAGCATATTCTATAATTTAATCTTTTGTTATTTTTGCTCTTTGTAGGAGTTATATCACAATGTGATTGAAACACACTTCTTTCTTGTTTTTTGCAGTTGACCAATCAATTGATGCAATCATGAACATGGGTGATGATCAAGTCCCTATAGGCGAAATGATTCCAACCACCCCACCAAGCCAATCTCAAAACATAGCAACAGTAAATCAAAATACGGTTTCAATTGGAAACCCCGTTAATATGGCCGCAGCTACAAGATCACACCCAGTTTCTTATGCTACAGCATCTCAAAGCAGGATACGTCCTAGACATCAACCAAATCCAAGATTCCCTAAACCAAGGCAAACAAATATGAAAGTACACAACATGTGGACATTGCAAATGAAACAGATTGTGGACTACCACAATGCAGGTAGCAGAACCCTAATTATTCTGAGAGGTGCCCCAGGAAGCGGTAAATCGTACTTAGCAAAGCAACTGCTGCAAGCTATGAGCACTGATGCCATGTTTGAAACTCATATCTTCAGCACGGATGATTTCTTTTATGATCAAAGGGGCAATTATAAGCATAATAAATTTAAATTGCCGGAGGCGCATAGCTGGAACCAAGGCAGATCCATCAAAGCTATGCGTCAAGGCGTGAGTCCTATTTTTATTGATAATACCAATATCGAAATTTGGGAAATGCAACCCTATGTCACAGAAGGGGTGCTAAATGGTTATATAATCGAAGTTTTAGAGCCTAACACGCCTTGGGCTAAAAGAGCCAACATATTAGCCTCCAAAAATACTCATGACGTACCTGTGGGTGCAATAAGGAGAATGCTGGATAATTTCCAAAACGGACTGTCGGGTTTATTTTTGATTAGAAACTTAGGATTGATATATCCTTTGGATAAAAAACCTCCTGTGTTACGAGATTGGCCGCCTATTTTTCCACGGAAAGTGGATCCACCGCCAAATTCGCCACAGAGTACGATACCGAATCCTCATCTGAGTCAGCCACAGCAAGAGCATACGTCACAGGCTGCTTTAATCGAGTCTAACATCGCACCAACTACCACTACATCAGTTGAATCAGTCATGGAAACACCAGTTCCACCAATTGATACTGCTCCACTACAGCCTATTACGTCCCACGTTGAAATTCCTCGGGCAGTAGAAGAGTCAATGACAGTTAGCAATGATGATACCCAAAATGCTGATTCTGGACATAGCACCGCAGTTGATGATTTAGCGAATAGGTTTGAAGAGATTGAGCATGCATGGGATAATGGGGAAAGTTGGAATGACGGTGGGGAAGAAAACGCTAGAGCACGCAGTCAGGATACGCCGTCTTATACTCCCCAGCCTCCAAGGCCAGGTAAAAGTTCTGTGACTACAAACAAGTTACTACCCTCAACTGCAGACTATAGTGACTGGTCAAATATTTCTATGTTTATGCCTGCATGGAATGAATACCAAAATGCAAGGCCCCAAGCTTCACCAACTGTTAAGGCAGAGACAGCTACTAAAAGTACAATGGTTGAGCTTGGAGACATGGATACTAATAATAAAAATCTTAAAATTCTTGTTGGAACTCCTAAAGATATTAACTTTTACTATATAGAATCAAACGAAGAAAAAATACCCGAAAAAAGGATGCTCGATAAAAGTAGCATGACCCATGATGAGGACCATGCTAGTGCGGGTATTCCTAGGTGTAAAAATGAAGAAAAACATTTTGAAGCTTTCCGAAAACTATTTAAGAACGTGTGTAAAGTTGAGTTAAGAGACATTTTCGACAAATGCGTTGGAGACGTAAATTGGGCTGTAGACATTGTTCTTGATGGCATGGCAAACGATCAGTTCCAAACTATAGATAGTGATGATATTTCGGATTCAGATGATACTGATCACCTATGTGATTGTCTCGCGGCCTATAATATAATTCCCAATGTGAATACAAACACAATGCCTATTGCATCGAACCAACTACCAGAACCTGAACCGACTGCAGGTCCTAGTACTTCTGGTGTGAAATCTAAAAAAGAAAAATTAGTTTTAGAATCATCTATCCAACTAAAACGCCAGATAGAGAAAAATGTTGTCATATCTGATAGTCACTACTCAGACCACTGCCTGAAAATACGCAAAATGCGTCGCGGTGAAGAGAACTATACGCGTGCGGATTCACCTGTAGAGGAACCGGGCACCAGTGCTTCGTCTGTCCCAAATACGAACACTGTGGCTGAGACGGCGAGTGTAGAAGAATCAGACGAAGAATCGAGTTCATCTGTCAGCGATGAAGGCGAAAGAACCGTGAATGTTGATCTGGGTGCAGTATTCATAAATGAACTGGACTGCATGTTTGGCCGTGATAATATGTACTACCCAGAAAACGTGGAAACAAGGGTCAACATGCCTGTCTCTCTGCTAAACGAGATAAATGCGTTATGGGTTGAGTCTCTGATGTATCAACTTGATCAGCAATCTCGTCAGTCAGAAGAGATGCTGCGACAAGATGAAGAATTTGCCAGGTAAGACAGCAAAATCGTATTAATGATGTCTAGTTCAGCATTTTTCAATATTTTTGCCAAAACGTATTTGAGGGTTAATTTTTTGTATTGACGACCTTTCATAAATGTCTATGTATACCTAATTACCGTGACTCATGGTTCATGTTTAGATATTAAAGAATGGTCGCCTGACTCGCCTGTACTGATAATTAATGCACTCGACTACCACTCTCCGTGCACTTTGTATGGGGTAGCACAAGAGGAAATTAAAATACTTGTATACAATTTATGTGACACTTTTTAGCACAGTGAAATGGGAATGTGATTTTGAGTAAAAAGGACATAAAATTGCAGATAATACCAGAAAAGTTGTAGTAGCAAAAAAAAGACAGCTCAAAAGAGTCAGCTGAAAGCCGGTGTGTGGGATTGCATGATGCAGCTGCTGTGTTAAAGATTGTTATTATTAAGTGTTTAAATTTAATTCTGTTCCTGTGCGAATAATTTATAAGATCACTAATTATAGGCGCAAGAAAGATACAATTAAATTATTAAATGTTTCAGACAAGTGGCACTTAAAGAAGAAGAGTTGGCTAAATCAGGACAGGAACCCCCTGTTCCAGACTTAAAAGAAATTATGGACATGGAGTTAGCTCTCACTATTTACAAGAAAGAGGTTACTTTAGAGTGGCGGAACAACGAGTCCAACGATTTAGCAGCAAGGATGACGCGGGAGAAACTGTACAATCTTTTCCCTGATGTTCAAGCCGAAGTGCTAGATGAGCTGCTGATGGCTCACCACAATAATTTCCAGGCTACTGTCGAGGTTTGTCTTATTCTGTTATAACCGCCCTTTCTGTCCGAGCCATTTTGAGACTTATGTCGAACAAAAGCACGCCTCTTGCTTCGCGAGGCGGCTCGGTCAGTGATGACCCGGCTAAATATGCTACTGAGACTGGGTGCCTGAGTGTCGAACATAAACTCACTTACTTATATATATATTTTTTTAATTACAGGTGTTGTTATCATCTACCGGCAACGCTGAAGTTTTGGATGATCCAAACGGCGTGAACAAATTCGTGGCCAAGAAAGAATTGGAAAGGCAGAAGATACTGCTCGCGGAACAAAAGGAGGTTCGTCAATCAAAATTCAATAAAACTTTTTTATAGAATTAGATTTTAGAAGAGCTTATTGCACTTAGGTATTACTGCTTATTGGTCCTTACGTCCTTAGACCATTTTTTATTATGATTGTGATCGTGATTGAATTAAAATCCATTAAATAAATAAAAAAGCTAAAACTTAAATGGCGAATCCTCCGGGACTCATGAAAATTATTCAGGGCATACAGAGTTTATTCTGGTTGGTATTTAGCAGGTCTCTCGGCCCTCAACGGATTGACGTCATAAGGTAAACGTAGTTACATTCAGTCAATGGCTGAATAGTTCTTGATTGGACGTAGTTACGCAAATCGCTTCATTGCAAGGAATTATGATCGTCGTCAAAAATATACGCTACTGTTCGATTTCCAGTGATTCGTGGGTCTCATCATTTTGCGTAATTACGTCTAATTACTTCGTAGAAAGACGTAGACCTCGAAATATTGTTAATAGATTAGAATTCTTGTTAAAAATCTCCTTCAATTCACGGCCTGAAATTCAGTGTGACTTTTAGTTTTCTAATTAGTTAGCGTGTTTCGTTTGTTTATTCATTTATTTAACCTTCGACTTCTTTTTTTAGGTTATTAACTTCCTGGTTATCTACCTTCCTGTTTATACTTTTAGTTAGGCAAATGAGAAGATAAAATGTTTCCGAATGTAGCTGTACACTGTTTATTATAAGATTTGAGTTTAAATGGTCAAATCTTCGCACATTTGCAAGTAAGCCCAAGGCATTTTCGCAGGTGATGACGTTTGCATTGAAAACAGTAATAAGTGTCCTTCAATTCCAGAGAAAAAAAATGCCGTTGAAAATCAAATCTAAAAATAAACAGACTTCTGTCTCCAACAAATGTAAATATTGTCTCAAAAGATTTTATAATCTAGAGTCTAGATCTAGACATCTTTAGGCTTAGCATATCAACATGCGCGAGTCCTTTTGCGTGTGGGATAGACTGCCTGACACTTTCTAACGTCTCTAGTCAGACAGTGACGGATATAGTCTATCTCGCTTTTATCTCTACTCGCGCTCTGTCGTGCTAAGCCGGCTGGGTTTCAACAAAGCAAATCAAAATCAAGCAAACTCCAAAAATTTGCCTCTTATTCCTCCACACTCACAGAGATCCAACTCTTTTTTAATAAGCGACTCCAGCCTATCTATAGTGGTAGAAACAAGCAAAAAAGGATTCTGGCAGGCTCTCAGAGTCTCTTCTAATTCCTCTTGAAGGCTAGTGTTCTTTTTTGCAGCAGCAGTAGCTGCGCGTATATTTAAATCCTCTGCAATCACCGCCATTCAATCTCGTCAATCTCGGCCGAGATCTCGTCATTTTATGCTTCGAGATTAATCTCGAAAAATAAGGCGAGATCTCGCGAGATCGAGATTGCATTCCCTAGTTTCAACGCATTTACAATCTGTGAGCGAAGGTTATCCCTTGTTGATCACGTGTCTTTCGGGCAGTCCCGATATTCTATCTATTGTTGCTTTCGATTACTAGAGATATGAAAACGAAAGTTAATGTGTGGACGTCCTGACTTTTTTCTATCACTGGTGAACTAAACCGTCGGTAGATTGAATATTAGGATGTGCCTCGACTCGTTTGCCTTCTTTGAAAAAAAAAACAGCAACTTTGTCGAAATATATCCCAAAAACATACGTGTTGCACCTACCTGGGATAATATACCTTTGTTGTTGCTGTATTTTTAAGATAACTTTCGTTTATCCCCAGGCTTTGTCTGAAGTGGAGTGGCCGTTGTTACCCAAAGATGCGAAGATCGATATGATGACAGTACAGAAATATCGCGCCAAGGCGTCAGAGCACCTGAACAGGCGAAACATGTAAGTTGTGTTTGAAACTCTAACACTCCCCCTGACAAGTTCCTGTTTGATATTCTGGTGACTGAGGAGACAGTTTATTCACAAAAATAAGTCAGCATCCCGGAAAAAGTGAAGGGTTTAAATAATTCTAGTAGGGAAGTTCCGATGCATTGATAAACCAAACAAAATCGAATGACCAAATTTAACCTGGGAATTGTCGGAAAATGAAAAGAAAATCCGACTTTGTGACTCACTATTTGTATACGGCATCAGTTTCATTTCATACCATTTCAATACTGCTTCTAATCCATTATTCCGCAACGTCGTACAAAAATCATGCGACAAGGGAAAATAATCGAGGGTGCAAGCTTGGGTGTGAGCTTACAAGTGCCGCAATAGTGCTGAATCTTATTATTTTATGCCCTTATATCGTTCTAGATAGGCCACATGGTGGTTCAGATGACCCGTATTTCTTTCAACATGGGCCAGTGTCTAACAGTGATACTAATAATTAAAAACGGAAATATACAAGTTAAAGATATAAACTTGTAGTTAACACTTAACACTAATTACTAAAGTCATAAATACATAATACAACTAACTTATTTATAAATTTGTAGTTAACACTAATAAAATAACTAAAGTCATAATCATAAATTTCCAACTTATAGGTATAAACTTGTAGTTTACACTAATAACCAAAGTCTTAAATATACAACTTATAGATATAAACTTGTAATAACTAAAGTCATAATTATAAAACGTATAGGTATAAACTTGAAATTAACACTAATAACTAAAGTTATAAATATACAACTCAAATAAAATCACTTTATTAATAAAAGGACAATGGAATTTCCAATTAAAATTTTAACGTGGTTTGGCACTTACCGCACTTAATAACATCTACCATAGGTATCATATTGTCGACTGTTCCAACAATCTTCTCGAGTTCGGAATTCACGTAAAAGAACTACATTTGATTAAGAAAACGTACTTACAAGTGCAAGCTAAGAAAACTCTCCGCAAAACAAGCAGAATTTAGTAAAGACCAACACTTGGCAACACGGAACCAATTCGATTCGCTGTACTATGATAATTTGGATGACATTTTAAATACTTTGAAGGAAACGCCTAGACAAAGTACAGTCGATGCATTATCGCCCTGCAGACGTTAACACTCGTAGCTTAGCAAGATTCATATTAAATTAGGAACCTACATTGTCATTGCAATCATTATGAACAATGATCGGAATAGGTAGTGCTATTTCGGGTAAATGACCTTAAACATTGTACATGACATGGATAAGACTTGTGATTCCCCTACTCAACAAAACAGACATTGTACATATATCATTCATTTACTTTCGTTTAACAGTCACATACAGCTATAAAACATAACACGAAAAATTAACATCATTCAACCTATTTCTTTTGACGTCTAGTATCCATTTATATGTAGAAAATGACCTTTCAACATCTACTGATGCCAGTATACCAAGTGCCACGCACTCTTTCTTTAAAACATACTTTAAACCAAACACTAACTTAAACATTAACTTAGCACTGGATTTTTGAATTCATGTGCTCTGCCTATTCCTCATGGGAATACAGGCGTGACAATATGTATGTATGTATGTACTAACTTAAAATTTTAATTCAAGTCCCCGGGCTAAAAATCTTATCCATACTAAGCTTACGCACCGAAATGATTAGATTAGATTAGATTAGATTTATTTGTCTCTTTTTGAAAATTACATTACATCCAAATTATATGTCAGATACAAAGAATTCACAAAAAGATCGTCAAATGGCACTACCTATTCCGATCATTGATTAAGAAGGTTAGCAAACCGAATAGAATGCCTTTTTAACGAACGTTGATCGATTCCGTTATTTACTATCATCTCTATAAGTTCTATAACTTAGTAAAATCAATATTGGTTACGGAGTCTAATTATGAGAATGCCTTGCAGTTTTGCAGGTATTAATAAATCGTTAAGACAGCATACGTCACTCAATTAAGCTCATTAAATAAAATCACCTATGTTATTACATGGAAATTTTGATTGCCAAAACAATAAAGATAGTTCGGTTCGCTTCGGTTCGCCCCATGCGCGTTCGTAGTCATATATCTTTGCATGCAGAGGCTCGGCCCGCCATAACGACTCGCGCACACCATCACAACCGTCTCTGGCATCGGCATCTGGTAACAATTCAATCTACAGAAACAAAAAAAAAAACGTAGTTCGCCAGCATTGTTAAGGGAGTATTTTTAGTTTTGTTCATAGTTGTTCTTAATTTCTTTTGTCTTGATTTTCAGGTATTATCAAAAGGCTAATGAGTTCATAAATACAGATATGACCCAGGTGGCGACGTATTACTCAGATATGGCAGTTTTACATAAGAAAAAGTACGATCAAGCCAACAGTCTGGCAGCAGCTTCACTAATGCAGGTAACTATAGTTTTAAAGGATTCGTAGGTGGCTCTTGTGCCTTACGGTATGACTGTTTGTAGTTGCAGGGTGTTATAATATCTCCCTTTTTCAGGGTTTTGAAACCTTAAAGTAAATAAGCAACCTGTAGCACCCTAGCGCCACCTATCGTCGTACAGCCGAACTAAATAATCCTACATCGCGTTTACGAAATTTTGAAGATGGGTTGCATTAATACAACTTCCAGCTTTCTCTGTGGACTTCGGTCCCAAGGCATAACATTCTCCCAGAGAGAGATCTGTTGGAGTCTTTCCGACAAATCCTTATACAATCAGTACGTTATCCGTCCGTCTGTCTGTCAGTCGATACCCTTTATATAGGAAATGCATACTAATACATAGATACAGTTCTGTCCTTGAAAATAAATTAACAGTTCGATACATCAGAATAAAACGTAGGCTACTTCTATAGTAGGTACATAATTGAGACGGCGTAAGTGGCATACGTTATTGATAGCTCTTTTAAAAAAATTTAATGTGTATTTTGTGACTTATTTGCTTCGATCAACAATACAACTAGATAGAACATCGCCTACAAAA
>BHDV01063494.1:0-80520 GCA_005406045.1 Adoxophyes honmai
TTAGTAAACTTTAAGCTTAGTTGCAACGGGATATTGCGAAATTTCACACGGGAACGGGAATTAGCGGGAAAATCCCGTTGTATGAAAAATCAAAAATCCCTTAAGTTAGATGCTTGAAATTTGGCATGCAGGTACCTTGGTAAACTTTAGGCTTAGTTGCAACGGGATATTGCGAAATTCCCACGGGAACGGGAGTTAGCGGGAAAATCCCGTTGTATGAAAAATCTAAACCGTTTCAGTTCGTCGTTTGAAATTTGGCATGCAGGTGCCTTAGTAAACTTAGAGCTTAGTTGCAACAGGATATTGCGAAATTCCTACTGGAACGGGAATTTGCGGGGAAATCCCGTTGTATGAAAAATCTAAACCGCTTAAGTTAGGCGCTTGAAATTTGGCATACAGGTACCTTAAAAAATTCAAAGCTTAGTTGCAACAGGATATTGCAAAATTCTTACGGGAAACGGAATTAGCGGGAAAATCCCGTTGTGTGAAAAATCTAAACCGCTTAAGTTAAACGCTTGAAATTTGGCATGCAGGTACCTTAGTAAAGTTAAAACTTAGTTGCAACAGGATATTGCGAAATTCCCACGGGAACGGGAATTAGCGGGAAAATCCCGTTGTTTGAAAAATCTAAACGGCTTAAGTTAGACTTTTGAAATTTGGCATGCAGGTACCTTAGTAAACTTTAAGCCTGGTTGCAACGGGATATTGCGAAATTCCCACGGGAACGGGAAAATTTCGTTGTATGAAAAATCTAAACCGTTTCAGTTAGTCGCTTGAAATTTGGCATGCAGGTGCCTTAGTAAACTTAAAGCTTAGTTGCAACAGGATATTGCGCCATTCCCACTGAAACGAGAATATGCGGGAAATCCCGTTGTATGGAAAATCTAAACCGCTTAAGTTAGACGCTTGAAATTTGGCATGCAGGTAAAATGGAAATAGTCGAAGGGATGAGGAGTGAGTGAGATAGGCTACTTTTTGTCTTTTTATAATCCATCACTTCTCTAAAATGAGGGTTGTAAAGTATTTATGGAGCATTCCGCAGTTTATCAATGTTTTCTATATAGCTTATGCCTAGAAGCTTTTTATCCTATTCCCAAATTGAAAGACATATACAATATACATATATATATCGTATTCAAATAATTCTTAGATCTCTTCTGTGTCATTCCGAATTTAATGCGAGCAAAGCCGCGGGCAAAAGCTAGTTTCACTATATTTTAAGTTCTCATTTAAAATCAAACATATCAATTGCCAAGATGGCAACTTCAAATTCTGCCGTTCTAGGCATATCACCGGCCGCTTTTCTGTAGAGCAAGGTGGAGCACTAAAGGATAGTTGTTCTAAGCGCAATAAATAACAAGTAGGTTATAAAATTACATCGAATGGAAGACTCAGCCAACATTTTCATGCATTACGTCTCTGATTACTGTTTCCAGCCAGTTGCATGTCATAAATACTCAATATTGAACTTCATGATGAAGTTTGTCCTATAATGCGAACAAATTATGAAGGCGGACAACCTGCTAAACATTCAATTTCCTCGACTGTACTATAACTTATTCTGTAGTATAGTCCCCGGCAAGCTAGATGGCACGATTTTCAAGTGAGAGAGTAAATTCGTGCATTGTCTTTACCTGGAAGTTCAGTTTTTATTTTTAGTCCAATTTTTCTCACTCGCACGCTGCACGACTATTTTCGAAATTCAGTCACGGTGAATTTTTCACCTCTCAATCACACCTTTTTCATCGATGACCCGCAACAGACATGGTAAAGGAAACAACGTGTATTTTAAAGCATTTTTATTAATATCATCAAAAAATAACTAGTACGTAATCACGCAGTATTTATGCTAAATTCAAAATATACTATGAGAAACACGCAATACGATTAACAGTTGTCTGCGCTACAGTAACTATATTATATCCATATATTTGTATCTACATTCAGTTCCAATGGTCGCTGTACCAATCTAAATAATAATTACCAATTTTAACATCTTTAATTTCTAATCATCTACTTAATCTAATTTGTTTTTACAATGCGTTATAAGTAACTTTAATGATTCGATGATCAATAAGACGGCTATTTAAAAATGAGTATAGTAGGCATCTGTTCTAAGACGGGCAATGAATTGCCCCATCACTAGGCAATTTACTGTCACTTAGGGACATGAATTTTCATGAATAGAGATGCAGAGCAATTCCACTCTGCAATTTTGATTAGGCAATTTAAAATTGCCCTACAATTATTGATAAAAAAGTGCTCTCGTCCTTTGTAAATTAAAAATGCCTGACGCTATTTAAATCAATTAAATGTTGACGTCTAACAATTACTGACTGGGTAAAGGTTAAAAAACTAATTTAGTATGGACTCTTTACAGCGTATCGTCTTAACAGAATCAGATGCCCAGCAAATGTACTAAAATAGGGACTAGTCGATGTTGAATGACACTTCAGAAACTCCAGCGAGCATCCTTCTCTAACTTATCGAAAGTGAAAGGGAAGGAGCGAGACTTTAGTGTTTGCTTGTTGTTGCAACTGTGTAATATGCTGTCACACAAAAACCTGCTTAGTTAAAGGACAGTTGAAATATCTCTTACGATGTACACAGTTAAAAGCCATATTGTTAAGGAAAACTAATGTTGGTAGACTGAAAATTACTCTATGTCATAGTATTTTATGTGAGAGCAAAAGGAAACTCCTCTTTAAATGCGTATTTCCTCTAAAATAGACCTTGAATTAAATCGATTATTACATCATGCATAAATTATTGACTTTATTCGTGTATTTTGTTCCATAGAAACAAAGTTTCGAATAAAATTATAAATAAATACAATTTTTTTTAATTGTGTCGTATAATCATCATAACTTTATCTGAAAACATTACGAGAGAGAGATACATTATATAAAACTGATAAAATCAAACGTGAACGTTTTAAAAAATAGGGCAAGATGGGACGAAACCTATTCCTGTTCGCCGTGACATTGAGCAACACGGCGACAAACAAAATTGAGCTTCATGCTGATCGCGTTAACATTCAAAACACATCGAAAATTGTGCACCAGTCAAAAATTCAGGTAACGTTGGTAGCTTATTCTGTCAAATACACCTCTTCCGATATTTAAGTGTCCTGTTTTTCAAACATGACGCCTTTGAAAGTTTATGACAGACTGGTTAGACTATGTACAAATGGTCATTAAAAAAATCTATACATATCATCGACCTATGGCGCGATACAAGTGAAAAACATTACCTATAAATCACAATTCCATATTACAGATACTGTCACGTAATTTCGTATAAATCCCCTAATATTGCAGCGATTAATTGTTTTATAACCAATCACAAATAAATAATTAATAATTCCAATGCTATAAATAATATGTGAACCATGTTCCCGTTGTGAAATAGGTGTACAAATTATGATATAAAAATTATAAAGGACTGATAATTTCCGAACGAAATAATAGTGTCATTAAAAAACAGTGCACAGTTACGACATAAAGACACAGTCAGCTTCAAAAGATCGCGTTACTCAAAAGCTTTTGAAAATACCTTTTTTAACCGACATTTGACAGTGACTTCGAATCGAGTAGCCTCAAAAACATATGTACAAACACACCACGACTGCGCGTAATTACAAATAAATCACAATAAAATCGTCGAGATAAAACTACATTAGTTACATTACGCTCCTCTACGATAGACCGCGGGCGGACAAGACACTATAACCCATTAAGTATCAATGGGTGTCATCACTGTTATAGTCTAAACGCACTCAAACGGCATATAGTAGAGGAGCCATAAAAAAAATCGGCTCAAAACGGAGGTTAGTGAGCCGATCAATTCCTGATCGCTAGCAGCGGACGATAAGTTGACTAATATACTTACGTACGCCAATTGTTTAGATGCGACGTCGGCAGACGCTTTGAGACCGACGACTTATAGAGCACACGTTACCACCCACATTTCAATGTTATTTTAGGCCTACATTAAACTTGATACAATTCTAACAACAGGCGAGATGACAGTCAAAATTAGGTCTAGCAAGTTCTAAACACTCCAATATATTGTTTTACAGAGACTCTGTAAGTAGGATACTTCTTTATTGCACAAAAAATAAGTAAGGTAGGCGGAGTTTTCGCTAAAATCTGTCAGTCACCTTAGAGAGAGTAGGAGTGTTACTAAGCTTTTTGTATTCTCTGATAGTGTGTATCGGCAGTTTTTCCAACTTCGAACGACTTAGCTTCGGTAGCCCAACTCAAACGGACACTTCGGACTTCAATCAACTTCCCGAGTACGTCAAACTTCGCTCTAAAGCATCGCCGCGTCGCATCCAACCTAACCTAACCTAACACCTCAGTGGTTTATAATAGTGGCATGCAAGCATTGCGGTACGACATGTCTGTAGGGGAGTTTGTAGTTTTTGACGGTGCGCGCCGCGAGGCATTTAAGTGTTGTGTATTTGAGGGGGTTTACTATGGTCGTGAGGGATTGGTTGCTGGCCTTGAGGATCTCTTCGGGCGTTTCTCCGTCGTAGTTAACCGTGTCGATGTGAGCGCCGTGTGCGAGAAGTGCTCGAACGACATCCGGAGGGCACGGGTTTAGCTGGGGACGGAAAAATGTTTCTTAGTTTGTTATGCTTATGATTGTTAAGACTAGTAAGAAACAAATATATTTCAGGGTGCTCCATAGAGGTACCTTAGATTAGATGGTTTGTCCGTGTTATATTATTATTGTAATCAACCAACTTTTGTCAAACTCCTTTTCGTAAGTGTGACATACTTCATAGATGGCTTCTTTGAAGCGAGTGATTGAAACTTATTGATTATGTGGAGTATGCTCGTCTGCGCTGCGAAGATTGCCGATGTAACTTATATTTGTTTCTACCGCCCCTGGTAATAGAGTTGTGTCAGATATTTATGCAGCCTTATCCTGTCAGATATTGGTGCTGGACTGTACACCTGTACATTTATTTTTGTCCTGTATAAACGTGTATGAAGCGACGAGCACGTATGAATATGAAATGACTAATGAACGTAGATGAAGCAAAAGAAGGATGTTAGGATCGTAACAAGTGGAACAAAGTGGTCCCTGTGGGAAAGAGGCGTGACAGTATATATGTATGTATAAACGTGTAATGTGTGTACCTTGCAAGTGAGGTGTAGCGGGGTGTCTCCGCGCGCGTCCCGGGCGGCGGGCGCGGCGCCCAAACGCAGCATAAGCGCTAGCAGCGCGCCGGCGCAGGGCGCGGCGTAGTAATGTGTGTACTGTAGCGCCCTAGCGCCACCTATCGTCGAACGGCCGACTAACCTACCTGGTGAAGCGTCACAGCGCCACCTATCGTCGAATGGCCGAATTACTTTCTACGGACGTCTATGGAATATCAATAACAATCCTGCATCCCGCTAACGGAGTTTCGACGTTCGGTTGCATAAATACACCAACTTCCTCTCTTCGGACTTAGGTCCCCGAGCATAACATCTGCCCGGAGAGAGATCTCTCTATTGGGGTCTTTCCCAAAGTACCTTGCAAGCGAGGTGTAATGGCGTGTCCCCGCGCGCGTCCCGGGCGGCGGGCGCGGCGCCCAGGCGCAGCATTAACACTAGCAGTGGCCCGACGCAGGGCGCGGCATTGTAGAGCGTTTATTCAAGCGTTTGAACCGCCTCATTCATCTGGCTAGATTTTATACGAATCTGATGTAGATTTTTATAAAGTTTATGGATATTTGTTAAGTGTCCTTGTTTCTCTAATGGATGACTATACGATGGTATCATAATATTTTTCCATTTTCACAAAAAAGTAGCCAGATGAATGAGGCGGTTGAAACGCTCGAAAAAAATGCTCTGTATTGTGTGTACCTTGCAAGCGAGGTGCAGCGGGGTGTCCCCACGAGCGTCTCGGGCGGCGGGCGCGGCGCCCAAACGCAGCATTAACGCTAGCAACGCGCCGGCGCAGGGTGCAGCGTCTCCGGGCGCGGCCAGCCACGCTCCGCGCGCGCGCGCTGCCTCCGCTGAGCAGGCCACGTGGAGAGCGCTGCGGCCGAAGCGGACCTGAGAACGTAAGAGTAAGTAAGAACACTTTATTGTACCAAAAACCTGTGGACACATGTAAAAAAACACTTGTCTTTATTGTGCAAAAAGAAAAAACACGGAATACAAAATTGACTGTAAATATTTTGAGCAGTGGTCGAGTACGCCTTTAAAAAGCCTTGTAAAATATTTCTTAAAAAGTTTCATTTTTGACCTAATGAGAGACAAATGATTCGTCGTTTTTCAGGTCATTTCCATCCTGTGTCGAACGAATAAACCGCGTGATAGACGCCAAACCAATCCCCTTGATATCCAACTTAACCAACGAGTAAACCGTCTGGTGGACGCCAAAGCGATCACATGGTCCCCCTATCTTATATGGTCCCCTTATCTTGCCGTCTAGCTTGACGAGCGAATAGAAGCAATGCCAGTGCGTGATGTCCCTAACACAACCTAAAGCGGTCACAATCATGGTCTATCCTACTTAATGAGCTTGTAAGACCGTCTGTTGGACGCCAAAGCAGTCACATGGTCTGAACACCTTGATAGAGTAGACGTCTGGTGGACTCCAAAGCAGTCACATAGTCTGTCCACCTTGATAAGCGAGTAGACCTTCTGTTGAACACCAAAGCAGTCACATGGACCTACCTTGATATCCAGCTTGACTAGCGAGTAGACCGCCTGATGGATGGCTCTTGAGTCTTCTGGCGAGCAGTCGGGCTCGTCCAATAGCCTGGCCAGTAGCGCTGCCAGGTGTAGCGCGATCACCAGCACGCGCTGCAGCGTCGTCAGCGTCTGCTCGCGGTCAAGGCTCAGCTTGGACTTTAACAGTTCCATCCCACGGTGGATCTCTGATAGGGCTTTCTTGAAGACGGGGTCGATATCCTCGAAGGTTACTGGAGGGACGATGCGCCCTGGAAAAGGAATGTCGACTGGGTTAAAACATGGCTCGTCAAATAAAAGAATAAATATGTGAGAGATTAGATCTTTTCCCCAAACTCGTCAGTTCCGCGTAGCATTAGTTCCATTCGCATTTTTCCCCACTCAGATTTTTACTCATTCGACGTTTTTATCATTCATAGGTATTGCCAATAGTCATAATTATTCAATCGTATATTTGCTCAATCAGTTTTTTTATTATTCCTGAATTTTACCAGGGTCCTCATTTCCTAATAGCGAATTTACTCAATGAGTTTTTATTACTATTCGCGATTTTTACCAGGGTCCTGATTTTCTAATAGCAAATTTACTCAATCCGTTTTTTTTATTATCTTAAGTATTCATGGTAAATGACGTTTAGAAAATATAATGTATGAAAAATATAAAAGTAGATATTTATATTCATATTTAAATATGTATTCGTTGGAACCATAGAAGATACTGGTACAACTTAATAATATCACGCAAGAAAGAAACGTGTTACGTAAAGCTACAGCAAATTTTTTTTTAATATCGCGTACAAAACCGGAAACGGAACAATATCGCGTAAGAAATTACAATATTACGAAAAATAACGACAGGAAAACTTTTGGTATAAGAACAACATCGTGTAAGAAATTAGAATATTGCAAAAAATAACGACAGAGAAATTTCCGGTATGGGAACAATATCGCATAAGAAATTAAAATATCGTGCGAAATGTCGGTTAGACATATTTGAGAATAGGAATGCAAGCGAATGACAAAAAAAAGTGAATAGGTAGAAAATCGAGTGGGGAAAAATGCGAATGGAACTAATGCTACGCGGAACTGACGAGTTTGGGGAAAAGATCTAATCTCTCAAATATGTGTACAACTTTTTTGGTAATCTATCGGATGGACTAAGTAGCGCCCGGCGTCCGCTTTTTTTTAAATTACATTTAGTCTATAACGTACGTCTGCAGTAGAGGCTCGAATGCGTGAGCTGCAACAGCAGCGGTGGATTTGCTTTTTTTTATCTAGTCTGTAACTTACCCCGGTGATAGAGGCTAAACCGTGTGTTGCGACAGCAGCGGTAGGATTTGCTTTTTCTCTAATAAAGCTCATAACTCACCCCGGTGCGGCGGGCGGGCCCTCTCCGCTCGCATGTAGGCGAACAGCTCCGCGAAGGAGTAGAGGCTGGACTGCGTGAGCGGCGACAGCGGCGGCAGCACGGCGCGCTGCATGTCCAGCGCGTGGTGCCACAGCGCGCGGCAGCGCCCGTAGCGCCCGGCGTCCGCGTACACGGCGCCGCGGTAGCGGACGTAGTACGACGTGTCTGGGTGCGCCGGGCCTGGAAAGAAAATAGAGTAAGTTAAGCTGGGTTTAGTGGTGAGTTAGTATGGGTCTAGTGTCCCGTCGGCCATTACAACAAGTTAGGATGGTGTCAGCGTCCGATCATCTCACTTCTGAATCACGCTGCGACCAACACTCAGTGTTGAACACTGGCAGAGATCCCCTCGGGGATAAGTTCGCCTTTGTACATGAAGCTGTTATCCTGTATTTTGGTTTTTGTATTTGTTTTATATACAATAAAAAGTCATATAATACAATACAATACAACACTGAGGGGTTAGCGTCACGCCATCCCACTTCTGAATCACGCACCCAAAAAACTTAGGATGGGTTTAGTCTCCCATCGGCCATCCCAGTTCTGTACGCTGCGCACAATAAAAGTTGCAGAGCACAGAAATTCGAGCATTAACCCGCTGGTATCTATCTCTGTCGCACGCGTGCAGTAATATTACCCTCACACTCGCATAGTGCTCAAGTGCGACCGTGGATTAACGTGATTTTTTAAATGGAGATAGTTGAAGGGATGGAGCGTGAAAGGCTACTTTTTGCCATTTTATAACCCCCCTAACTTCCCTAAAATGAAGGATGGCAGTTTGTATGGAACGTTCCGCTTCTTTCGATTCCGAAAGCTATGAATTGGTATGCAGACTATTAATTCGTGATTGATAAAAAATGAGTATGAGTATGAGTGTGGTCACCGAGTATGCGCTCCCTCAGCACGAGCGCCTGCATGCGCATGGCGTCGGGGTCGGCCAGCAGCTCGCGCAGCGCGGCCGCGTCGCCCGGCTCGCTGGCGAACTCGTACGCGGCGCTGCGGGGCACGTCTTTGGGCTTGGGTATCGCTGGCCGACCGTCTGTTGGGAACCTGGAATGGAAACAACAAACCTTATTAATTTTTTAGCCTATCACATCCCACTGCTGGGCCAAGCCTCCCTTTTCTTTCGTTACCCTTCCCTATCTCAAGCATGCTCCTGCCAATCGTCCTGAAAATTTGTCAGGTCGTCCCACCACGTCCTCTCGGATCTGCCCTGCTCTTTTGACCATCCCTCGGAACCCATTCGGTAACGATCGTGCCAATTAGCGGTGTTCATACAATTATTAGGCAGGCGACAGTCGCGAGCAATTCACGTCAGGTAGCGTAGGCCCCAATATTTCAACTATCCTAAAAGTAAAGGACATAACTCCTAAGCCTCACCTATGAAGATGCACCCTAGCAGGGCAGCCTTGTGGTATCCCTAATACTTCAACAGTCCTAAAACTAAAGGACATAACTCCGAAGACTCTCCTATGATGATGCCTCCTTTGCTAAGGCTAAGGCAGACTTTCTAAAACAATTCCTTTGCAGACTTGTGGTACAAAACACTCACCGATCGTCCATCGCCCGCTTCCATAGCGCGAGCGCGCCGACCATGTCCCTCCGCTTGTCGACGTACGTCGCCCCGAGCAGCTCTAACGCGTCGATTCGCTGCTGGCGCGTGACCAGGCCGTTCTCTGCGTTGATCAGGTGTTCCACTATGTGTGTATGCCCCGTCACAGACGCCGCTAGGAGGGGAGTCATGCCTAGAAAGGGGGGATACTTCGTTAATTAGGTCAGATTCTAAACTTTATTTATGCAAATAGGCTCCTAGGAGCACTTTCGACGTCATTTTCGAATCTCCCAGCGCTTCGGAAAGACCATCATTGCCAAGAAGAATGCCGCAAGAAACTTGGCACCTTATATTATCTTGTACTTATATTATCCCATCAAAAACACAATCATGATACATGCCCCGGCCGCTGATTTTCACGACAAAAGAAACAAGATCCAAATGTCCTTTGACTAAAAAATCTATTTAGTCAGTCAGATAGACCCAACCCCGCAAGGAGACAACGCTGGAGTGGTTTTAGTAGATATGTCACCCCTCTCCTTCCCTTCCACTCGGGAAAAGGACACGGGTAAGAGTCCCACATAACCCCCGGGCCTACCCAGGCCTGGGAGTATACATTAATTTCCACTCCGATAGCAAAATAAGGACAACTCACCGTAAGAATCTACATCCATAGTTGCACCATGCCCCAGCAACATCTTGAGTATGTGGAGGGACCCGCTCTCCGCGCAGTCGTGTAGCGCGGTGTTGCCTTTGACACTCTTCCTATTGACGTCCGCGTTCAGTGACAGGAGGTACTTCGCGATCCGGATGTGGCCCTTGTAGCACGCTATCATGAGGCATGTGTGTCCGTGCCGATTCGCTATCTCTATGTCTGGAAGGGATATACGCCACAGATTAGATACGCGTTAGGTTAGCAGGAACAGGCTCGGTGATCTTTGAAGTTTGACGGATTTAATGAATATGCAATTGAGAATGCTTAGTGAAGAGTTTGAAGCAGAGGTTCCTAAACCATTTTTGTCGTAGACCCCTTTTAAAGATTTATTAGTTTCGGTGGACCTCTGTTTCATTTCTTCCATTTAAACCTTAAAAGCTTTGCGTTGTGTGGTGTGCTCTTAACGGGCCCTCGGTGCAAGGTTATACGAGCGGCAGATGTCCCGCCACACTAGCAACACGCGGTAGACTTATCACAGCAAAACGCGGTATAGACTATCTGTCACTATCTGACGTTTCTAGTTAGACAGGGACTGGTATAGTCTCTCTCGGGCGCATCTCTACTCGCGTCTTGCGCTAAGCCAGCAGGTCGTTAACGTGACGCGCACCGGGCATTAAGCCAGCCAACTCGCAAGGCAGCCAGTTTTGGTACGACTTTGAGCTCTATGTGGAACTAAAACATGCCTCTTGCACTTGCCTCGCGAAGGGGCTCGGTCACTGTGGATCCAGCTAATCACGACGTGTGAAGCATTAACGCCCGCGTCTCTGCATAACGCAGGCTTCATAAACATGCTGGAGGTGAAGACTCACCGGCACCGTTCTCGACGAGGAACTTAACAATATCGTAATGGCCGTCGAAGCAGGCCGCGCGCAGCGGCGTGCTGTGCGTACGCGTCGTGGAATTCACGTTCCTGGCCCGACACGCTAACAGCACGCGGGATAGACTATCTGTCACTATCTGACGTTTCTAGTTAGACAGGGACTGGTATAATCTAGCTCGGGTGCATCTCTATCCGCGCTTTGCTGTGCTAAGCCGGCTGGTCGTTCACGTGATGCGCGTCGGACATCAGCCGGATCCACACTGACCGAGCCGCCTCGCAAAGCAGCCATTTTTGGTACGGCTTTGAGCTTTATGTGGATCAAAAGTATTTGCCTCGCGAGGCTCAGTCAGTGTGGAACCAGTTAATCACGATGTGTGGCGCGCTAACGCCCGCGTCTCTGCGTAAGCCCCCGTTCCCACTGCGTCAGGAGCCCGCACGATTTTTAATCGGGTGTCGTAGCCGCAGTACATTTTATATGGAGCTGTTCACACACGAACGACACGAATCGTGGCGCCCGACGCGGTGGGAAAGGGGGCTAACTCAGGCTTCATAAACATGCTGGAGGTGAAGACTTACCGGCACCGTTCTCGACTAGGAACTTAACAATATCGTAATGGCCATCGAAGCAGGCCGCTCGCAGCGGCGTGCTGTGTGTACGCGTCGTGGAATTCACGTTCGCGCCGGCGCGTACGAGCAGCCGCACCAGCGGCAGGTGGCCCGCCGCGGCGGCGCACCAGAGCGGCGGCGCGCCCTCTATGGTCTCGCCGTCAAATGTTACTGGAAGAGGGAAAACATTGTTGAGCGGGCGTTTGAACACAATGAAACATTTAACCACTGGAGAGTTTACCTGTCAAAATGATATGGTGTATTGTCACCGAAAAATAATAAGATCCGTCAGTTTATAAATTTCCTACATTTTATAGAAAATTTATTAACTTCCGTAACATTCTAAACGAGAGACTGATTGTGTATTATTTTACGCCCACATTTTCGAAAAATTGTCATATTAGGTTAGGTTTGATTATGTTAGTTTATGTCAGATAGCATCTACATCTGATGTAGGTTTGTTAACATTAACAAAGAATTTTACAGCGCTAGCGGTCACTTGTGGATGTTAAAACGTTTGCGCCGTCGCAAGCGAGTACCTAATGTCACTGTAAGCTCAAAGTGGATTCGGTGTGCCGTTTTCTAATCTAGGGTGAATAAGCAATTACTAACGCGTGCCTAAACCACTTAGCCAAGGTTTGTGGTCAAATGAGAAAACTTTTTACTAAATGAAATAGCTCAGATATATTAGTTTGAAGTAAGTCTTTTTATATTTAACTCCGTAGGAACTTATTGTGTGTCTGTAGCCAAATGACCATAATAGCTCGAGCTCTGACGAGCCAGTATCAGCAACGCACATTAAAGTCATCGTGAAATTTAAAAGACGTTAAACAAAAGAAAGTGAAGACCATTACACAATGTTGCATTCGATAGTTAGTTTGCCATCCGTGGCAGGTAAATCACGCCTGCGTTCCTGAATGAGGTAGGTAGAACTCAGGAAAAACTCGCATAGACCAAAATCATGACTTTTTCACGTTCAGCATAATTTCTAGGTTTAATGTTATATAAAAGAAAGTATATAATGTCAGGTTGCAAACCTGTCATCTAACCTAAACCTATTCTTTAGTCGCCTTTTAAGAAATCTACGGCCTTATTCTAAACACCGGGACGATATGAGTTTTAGTATATTTAGTAATAAACTGCCCTTCGCAGAAGACTCCAAAGCCAGAATATAGTGTTCACGGAATACGGACACAAGCAGCAAATTGAACAAACTTAGTCGCACAATAAACGACGAACGAAACTCTTCGAGCGCGAAGCCAAATTATGAAAACAATATCAGTCCATGAATACAAATTAAGCCCGGAGAAATGTCTGTGCTCTCTTGTTGGGACACGGGCACCATTTGTTTACAATCATTGTAGGCTCTTTCTAGTATCGCACCGTATCGAACAAAAGATATTTCTGTCTCTTTAAAAGTGCTGTCGTTTGGTTACAATGGCTTCGCGCCAAGCCACTGACGCACTGAGAAAGGGGGAAAGTGCGTAGCCAGAGTCATTCATTAGAACAATGATTAACAGTTAACAGACAAAGGTAGAGTACGTTTACGAAAGCGGTTCGACGGATGTTTTTAAGCTTGAACGCATCTCAATTGTGTTAAGTGCAAGCGTAAGACTTAAGGGGCCGGACACACTAAAAGTGAAAATTTCTAGACTCTCACGTATCATGTAGTGAAGTAAATCAGTTGATTTACCGATACAGTATTCTTCGGGGTGTACGTTTGTGTACGAGTACTTACTGTTTTCAAATCAAAATACAATAAATTCGACTCGATTGGAAAAAAACAACTCTGAAATGATCTTTCAATTATACTCGTAATATTGATACAACCATTGTGAAGCGTCGTCGATTGTCGATTATCTGCCATTGTTGACGCTTACCATTTTTACTTTCATGCATACCTATCGTACCTAATGCGCACTTGTACGTGGTTCTACCCCGCTAACCATAAGTGCAATAAAGAACTTGCTTCGAAATTATTAAAAATACTAGCTTTCCGCCCGCGGCTTCGCCCGCGTGGAACTCGGTTATATTGCGGTCTAAAGCACAACTTTAAGAAAACTTCTCGTTTCAAACGACACACAGCGCCATCGATCTATCATCTATCGATCGATATCGATCTATTATCGATTGATATCGATCTATCAAGCACACTATATTTTTGTTTTCCCTCGGGAACATCAAATTTTCCGGGATAAAAAGTACCCTATTATTTAATCCGGACTTCTATCTTTATGTCTGCAAAATTTCAAAGCAATCGGTTCAGTAGTTACGGCGTGAAAGCGGAACAAACAAACAAACAAACAAACAAACAAACATACTCACTTTCTGACTTATAATATTAGTAAGGATTATCTTACTAATTTGTTCAGAAAAGTGAGTAATCGGAGGAGATTTCAAGATTAGTTATTGCTATTATGCTTAGTAGGGCTGTGTAATATTACCAGGCTTCAGTCTCTTGCATCAAATTTCTCCAATAATGCTGTTCGTGTTACTTGTTATTCTATGTGTACATCATGTAAAAGTTAGCCTTAACGACTTTATGGGAAAGTCGTAGATTCAGAACTGTTGAAATGAAATAAGAACCATTCAACCAGCTAGTCTCAGTCAGCAGTCTCGCTCAAATCAACCGTGAAAAAAAGAGATGACAACTCCTTTTTACTTTTAAACCGGGGTACCTAAACGCTAGTGCTATGCTGTAGACCGATAGGTACTTAAAAGATGGTAAACAATCTTGACGTGTCTTTTTATTTAAACATACACTTTATAAATCAAAATCTTTACATTTTACAATTTAGGTATGAAAAAATCATTTACTTTCATAATTGAATTGTATAGTGTAACGATTTTCATTTTTAGACTGTGTATTTCAATAAAAAGACATGTCAAGATTGTTTACCATCTTTTAAGTACCTATCGGTCTAAAGTATAGAACACGAATAGACCATGATACACGTGAAGATCATACAGCAAATATGTCCATGAGCATGCTTTCATTGATGCAAAAACAATCATTCTGCGACTTTTTTTCATATAGATGAAGATTTAAATCATATTGATTGTAAAAAAAAATGGTTTTTTTTTCGCGCATGATAGACTGCCTGTCATTTTCTGACATCACCATCCGTTAAGACAGTGACAGGTATAATCGGCAGGTATACAATTATTTGAATATACGACTACGTGACCTTTTAACTTTGCAGAGAGTATCGACTCGTCGGGACATTGTTCTATGACATACCTACAATAACGAAGACGGCTTCTAAAACAATATTTAGAGAAAAGTACACAAAAACAGACATTTTTTTTTTGCCAAAAGCAACGTGTTTGCTTGAAAACAATAATCGCAAATACTGAAACTGTGGACCCGTGTACAATGAGATCAAATGACCTGTGGCACTTATGACAATACTGACTACTTTGACATACCTATTTAACCTATCGACTTACACGTGACACAACGACGCGAAAATTTTATTTTAAAAAACCTCCTGAACTTGGGGTTATCTACCTAGAAATTCGTTCTTAAAAATATAAGAATTTTAGAATTCTATTCAACACTCCAAACGCAGATAGAAGCGGGGCAGTGCGGCGCGGTAGCCTGACGGTATCGGCTGAAACATTTGAAATTATACGAAAAAGGGCGCACAAATCACCCGGGAAAGAAAGTGTTTCGTTCGTATCATACCGTCACACCACCGCGCCGCTTCGCTTCCACTGTCATGGCAGTGCGTTTGGAGCTTCAGGGGCAGCGCAGACGACAGACTTTTGTGCGATCGAGTTTGCGGCGCAATAAAAACTCTGAATGGCGCGCAGAGAGTTTCCATTCAGAGTTTTTATTGCGCCGCAGACTCGATCGCACAAAAGTCTGTCGTCTGCGCTGCCCCTCAATGCTCGAGTTGGCTTTGTATTCCCTAGTCAGGAATCAATCAATTCGAGTTACCCTGATAGATAAAGTTACTAATGGTAACTCACAGAGCCAGCATGTTCTATGTCGGCCTTGCATCGCTCGATGAGGTATTCGGCGACGTGCACGAGCCACTCTCGATTGCGTTTGTACGTGAACGTGAACTGAGACAGCGCCTCTCAGCGGCACGTTTACACAACTGTCGTGATCGACAAGACAAGTACCGTACCCGTACTAACTGATGCATATTAATATTAACTCAGACGAGTGACTCGTTGTGATCGTAATGAAGCCACTTCAATTGGTTCTTCGGAATCTATTGGTTCCAGCTACCCCGGTAGTTTTAGTAGTAGTCTAATAGTAAAGTTACTATTGTTAACTAACCAGAGCCAGCCTGTTCTATGTCGGCCTTGCACCGCTCGATGAGGTATTCGGCGACGTCGTAGTGCCCGTTCCGGCAGGCAATGACCAGCGGCGTGGCGCCGCCCACCTTCGCACCCACCAACATGTTTAGCTCGTCTACGGAGCGCCAACTGTGCAGGTACACCTGGAAAATAAAGTTTACACGTTACACTAGGCATTGTGCATGTAAATAATACACACTTTGTGTTGCACAGGATTGGAATCCCGTCAATGTCGTTTAATAAGCGCTTGAGGGAGACAGAAAGACCCTCGCGCAGAGAGCTTTCTTGCTCCACGGATAGCAAAACGGGAATGCTGCCTGCGTGATGGGAACCTTAACTTTTTTTTTCGTTTCTGTTTAATTTTAAGTAATTGATGGTGCATTGTCGCACTATAATTTTAATGAAAGAAACGACACCCAAATTATTTATATTGTTAAAATTAGCAATTACTTTCAAAACATTTTCTATCGAATAAACAGCATTTCAACAAAATACGAAAATACGGTGACTCCAGTCAAATCTAAACACAAACTCTGAACGCTATCTATGGAACATAGGTACAGGAAATCATAACGACGGTAGCTCGCTGTATAGATATAGATTTAAAGAAATATACTCTCTTTACGCAATACGTACGTAAAATTATCCGCGTCGTTTTCAAGTTCAAGTTTTAACGCACACACGTTTACGTGCATGTGATTTCGGATCTTTTACAGTCTGTGGGGTAACGCCTTGTACAGCTTCTCCGGTGTTTTTTTTTCTCTACGTAGGTATCTCATAGAGCTCAACATAGCTTACCTGTCATTTTCTGGCTTTAATAATGAGACAATGACAACGGTTGACATCAGAAAACAGTTAATGAATTGACACATTATTATTATTAAGTACTAAAACCACAACAGAACATTTAGACGTAAATATTTACCCCGGAAACATGTATCTTGGTCCCAGACAAGGAAATGATTCAGTTACAAATTGTAGGAGAAAGTTTAAAAACTCATCTAAGAACTTCCTTTACGTCGACTTCTTACGCAAAAATGTAACGATACAGGTACATAATATACCTACTCCGGTAACACCAGTTATCGCATTAATTTCCTGTTTCGATTTGTACACACACTGTTCGTACCTTATCATAGAAACACAATCCGTCGTATAGTTTGAGCCCAAAACTGAGGAATACACATCGAAAGCAAATATGAATGGAATCTCACTGACCTACGAGACACTGCCACTATAATACAAAGTACCATCGCGAACAGGGATTGTTGAGCCACTTACCTATGTTCGTTACTTGGTCGTGTAATACTAATCCAATAGCGGACATCTAGTCGGTCACATCGGTCATTGATTACACGTCTAAATGGCGAACAGTGGCAAGTGGCTCAACAATCCCAGTTCGTGACTGTACTAAGTAGTATGTATGCAAAATATTAGCAAGCGAAAATGAATGATCTCGGAATAGATATAGCGTGTGCGGATTCACGGAAGACTGATCAGTTGTGGAAGAGTCATCAGTCAGCGACTCAATGATTGCTCTCTTCCGTTCAATGCCTTATTCTTATCATTAGTTACGTGTTTTCTCTCACGGGCGACTGATTTACGTAAACTTGGCAAGCGTGCTAGGATTGTGGCTGACGATACAAACGCGTTTAAAACTTTCCGTTTCATTATTCAGTTTGAGCTCTATAGTCTGACAGTCTTGTGCGCGACCGTCCCTGGGAGTGAGGGGCGGTGGCGGGGGCGAGGTAGCCCGTCATAGCGATACGCGATGTTACACCCCGCCGCCCCTACAGTCCCCGCTGACGCCCGTAACGTATGCGGACTGAAATTTGGACAAATTTCAATATTGTTTTAAATAAAAAAAAAACACATTTTTAAAAAAATAGTTATGTTTATATAATAAGGTATATGTTAATGCTTAATGTAAAAAAAAGTTTACTCCTGTGCGAGATGCTTTACGGCAGTTCTGTGGTACTTTTTCCATCGCTGTCGAAAACACAGATGTGGGCATTTTTGTCAACTCCAATTTTATTTTTCGGATCAAACTCTGTACATTTTTGGGACGAAAATTATTGCAATATACTCGCCTCTTTAGATTTGCCCAAAAATCTTCAATAGGGCGAAGTTGTGGAACATTAGGTGGATTTGATGTCTTCGGTACGTATGGGATGTTTAACTCCGCCATTTTGCTAAGGGTTTTTTTGGAATAATGGCTTGAGGCTAAGTCTGGCCAAAACACTACATTTTCTCCTCTATGACTCGTATTTATAAAATCTCGCACTAATGGCAAACAACGCTCTATGTAGCGATCGGCGTTCACAGCTAAACCTGATTCAAAGAATACAGGCTTAGACATTCCGCGTCGACTAATGGCAAGCCATAGCAAAACTTTTTTAGGAAATTTTGTATGTTCAATATATTTTACGTTTTCATCGGTTGGTCCATTGGTGTTCTCAAAATAGTAATTGCCTTGCCACTCGTTTCCATCTAACGTGAAATATGACTCGTCATCCATAACGCAAGTGACATTATTTTTAGCGTAAAATATTTCTTTGACCAATTTACGCAGCCGTACTTTCTGAGTGATTTCTTGGTTTTCAGAGACGGTGGGCTTAACTTTTCTACACCGCTTATCGATGCCCATGTCTTTCAGATATTTTTTAACAGTTTTGCCGTCACACTTGAATTTCCTTCCGAGCTCTCTGTAGGATTTTGCGACACGGCCGGCCGTAATTTTCTTTAATCGAGCTCTCTCAGAAGACTTGCTCAAGCTGGAGTAGTTTCCAGAACCAGGTTTTCTGGCAGTGGTTTTCTTCAAGCCAAAGGACGCCAATATATTGTAAATGGTGCTTCGACTCTCACCCATTTGCACAAAATGTTCCACCACCTTCGATTTCGGCCATAGGGGATGTGTATTGTAGAAATTACATACAATTTGACGACGGCGTTCTTGTTGATTTACCATAATTACAAAATCAAACACCCAATCTTCATGAAACTTTCCAAACTGATTGACAGATATATTGACTTTACATTGACAAACACACATTTTTATTTAAACTTTTGTTTTATGTATTTTATATATACAAACTTTGTCCAAATTTCAGTCCGCATACGTTAGTACGTCAACGCCTCTAATTCCCAAGGATTCACGTACGAGGTTGTCGAATATATTTACGCTAAACTGATGTATCCCTTTGAATGTACATCTTTAGTGGCTAGCACTTAATTCAATTTAATACGCAGTACATATGTATAGACAGAGACGTGTTAATTTCACTTGCAGTTTTATTTGAGGTCGAAGTGAAGGATGAAAGCATTACGGTAACGATCTTAATGTGGTCTTTGGCCATAAAGACGGATGCCGCCATCACTCGACTTTCTTCGACGAAAACGTAATTACAAAAACCGCATCGACAGTCGGCAACACAAATTTTGCCGTAAAACGCGAATACCTTCTCCGCCACACAGTAAACAAGTAAAAAGACTCCCAACACTTTCAACCGAGTGAATTGAAAGTGAGTCCATTAGTGTGAAAACTGTTAGAAGGTATACAACTGTCAATATTGTACCAGATTCGCAGATGAGCTTATGTTACTTAACACTTTAACAGACAAACAAGACATAACCTGCGCAATTGCTGAGAGCGCCAATGCAAGCAACTGAAGTGCATCGTGTCATCACAGCCAATAAAGATTCGCGAAGTGAAATCCTAAAGCCAAGAACATAACAACGATGAGTTTGGCAAGCGTCCCGGCGCTGGCGCAACCGGCGGCCGTTGCAACACGAGACCGAGGACCGAGTACGAACTCTAACACTTGACTATAAGAAACTCCGACTTAAATCAATTCGTCCATTACATAATTGGGAATTAAAATTCCAACGTTGAATTCCACGCAGCCAAGGACTTTTTATATGTGTCTTTGTAGGATTCCCCACCCAAAGTGTGAAAACGGGACCCTGTTATTGATACTGAGACGTTGCTGTCCGTCCGTCTGTCGCCAGGCTGTATCTTGAACGGTGCTAGATAGACTGTTAAAATTGTCACAGATTGTTTTCCTACTGCCGCTATAACAACAAATTTTAACTTTTAACTTTATAACAACAAAAATAAAATCAAAATAATGATTTACGGGAGCTCCCATACAAAAATCGTGATTTTTTTGCCGTTTTTAGTATCTTCGAACGTGAGTCCGACTCGCACTTGGCCGGTTTTTCCCAGTCCTCTCGGAAATACTATGATTGCCAGGAAGAAAGCGTCGCAAGAAGCTTGGCACGAGGTTTTTTTTCTAAAAACATCGGCTATCTAAATAATAAGCGTGAGGAATGTATCGACCTTTATGTTATCTTATCATCAGCATTCTCTATATCCACATAACTGCAGTTTGATGTTCTATCTTAGGGCACAACTTAGATGACCACAAAAAACTGTGATAGCTGATAGCGGTAAGTAACATCATATGAATCATAAGTGACCGAGTATAGCACTATAAGAAAAATACATTCGTCAATCTCTGATGCATTCGGTTTCATGATGGTGATTGTCCTGTTCATCTTTTGTTATTCATATTCAAACACCCGGTTTATAAATATCAAATGAATAAATGTGAGGATTTGAATGTTCGGTTAACACATACATACTAAATGTAATAATAAGAATAACTTGATATGCAAATTTGTCTTATCCGATCAAACTTTGAAGGCGACAATGTCATACATAAATGTACAATACAATGTCAATGGCATAACAGATTTGATCATGATCAATATACAAAACCTAACACATAAAACAGACCCTTCGGATTAGAATAACACCTCTCCATTTCTTCCGTGAATGTCGCAAGAGGCGAATAACGAAATAGGTTGAAGAACATTATCGACAAAATTGCGATTTTGCTGTCATAAAGCAACAAATCAGCTCGTCTTAAGTTAAAAAAAATTGACTACAGAATTGTTAAGACTTTTAGAATTACAATATCTGATAAAAGAAAGTTCCTAAGCTACCGATCAAAGCAAGAGAACGATGTGAAGTTCAAAACCCTTTTCGTAGGTACAAAGGAAACTACTCAGAAACCTACGATTCCCGGTAAATCTTACCCAACACAAGGACTATGAACTAGGAAGGTTTAACATAAACGTGACTAAACACGGAAACGTGATTCAAGCCCGCTTATCACTGCAGCTTAATCTAATCTAATAAAACAAGAGATAGCGCTAATTTATCAAGTATTATGTATTGAAATAGAGGTGACGAGGTGAAGTGCATGGCGTGTTGATTTCCGTGAAAATGTGATTCCTAAAGCCGTAATTCGGCCTGGGACTAGGGGAATATGAGTTGTAAGTGGTTTGCGATCCCTTTGCGCAGTGTATGTATACACAGCTATTAACATTCGCTCTAAAACCCAGTCGCTCGTTCGATTTCCCTACCGATAACACAGACTAGATTTCTAAAAGTACAGCTATGGTCTGCTTTAGACATGGGAACTTCAAAACCTGCTACCCTGTTAAACTACAACACTATTTTGCGGTTGGGATTCCACCAAAGACAGTGAGTGCAAAGCAAAATGCAACGTATTGTGTGGGAACACCGTGCATGGGAACTTGCTAGGTGTGCACGCCAACAGAAAATGCAGTCTGTTCTCGTTTCCACCACGACCAGTCGCAGCGCTATCGCCTGTACTCTAGGCAGAGGTTACTAACCTTCTTGCTGTGCGAAAGGAAATCGCTGCACACTCAACTGCACTATTATTTTATTTTACTCTTACATCGAACAATTGAAGGTTTGTTGTTAAAATTTTTAGGCGGTTAAGTGCATAAAATCAGAAAGCCGAGCGTTTCAACTGCTTCATTTACATATAATCGCTTCGCGCCTGGATTTCACAACAAACCTAACCAAACCTAATGTCAGATATATACCAAACAGTTATTAGCCCAAACATATGCGTAATGTGTATGCGGCCAATACAAATTAGTCCAACTGAAATTATGCAGTAGCGTAGTATGCAAAAAAGTAGAAGGCCAAAGTATTACAGTATGCGAAAGTAGGTATTATTAAGCAAAAACAAATTATGCGAAATAATTATAGTCTAAATAACGTTATGAGGTCCAAGGAGATCCCTAATAGTGACATGTTAGCCTGTCGCCTGTAGCATACCTAAACCTAATTCCTTAGTCGTCTCACGTTAACCACGGATGAAATGGACAGGTGTTATTCTATCCCGACCCCACACAGAACATTCTATCTAACTTGGAAATACAATCTAGTAATGGGGGTGCTTCGTATTGTTAGCTATTTTTATTTCTAACTTTGTGCGACATGGAATTTGATGCAAACATTCACGTATTATAGTTCCACTTAATAACACTTCCACTAGTCTATTCTAGAGGTAGGCAGGTTTACAAAATTTTCGCAGAGGAAATTAAATAAACTAGTTACCACAAAAAGAAAGTAATACACTTAACTTGTTTTCTCAATTTAAGTCACAGCAATAAACTACAATAAATAGCTGTTACAAAACACAACTGAACTGACATAACGAGTTTGAATAGCTTTCACTTGCATCAGCGATTTGATAAAAATCCATGCTTTAAATGTACGTGATACTGGACTGTTGCTAACATTTTATGTGGGCGATTATTAATTTAAAACCGAATATTTACCGGACTGGTAGCAACTTAAGAGGTAACAAATATTTATCTTAGCTTTTCAAATACAATTCAAGGTGACTTTACAGTTTACACCAATCCGTGCACCAACTTCTACAATACATTGCTAGATATTACTATTAGATTAACATAACATCTCGGAACTCTTATGATTTCGGAAATAGGTAAGCAAATATAAAACGGAACGTTACACAGAAAAACAAATACATAACAATGTATACGTTTTGGAAGTACAGTTAGCAGTCTCAGGTTAGGCCGTTAAATTGTCAAAAAGAAAAAAGAAAATAAATAAACTGACGTCTCACAAAAATGGATGTTGTTTGGCCCATGTAAATAAACACTCCCAAAATTTTACAAGGTCCCGTTAGTTCATTCACGCCAAAAGTAATTACTAGTTATACCGGTTAGCAAAACAGATTGTACTTCCCTACTATCTTACCTTAATTTCACGATTCACAAAGCATCACTAAAGATAATTCACACTTCCACCCACCTATCGACACAACTTAAACAACCACAAATCGACCTAAATGAGCACTCGCCGCAAAAAAGGTGCCGATCGTTACATTCCACAATTAAATAAAAAGCAACATTTAGAAGAAATGTCCTTAAAAAACACCGATTCTCAAAAACAAGCGAATCCACAGAAAACACAAAAATTTACACGCACTACACTCCGAAACCCCGCCAAGCTGAGGGCAGTAGGACCGATTTTTGCGACTGACAAATTCCCATCCGCATTCGTACTGCGCTATCCCTAACTATTTATCTTAACATCTCCCACCAATAGAACCTACGAGTACCTACATCACACGTTGGATCACAATTCAAACACGTTCGACGGCCAGCACCGCGCAGATCTACGGAATCGACTGACGACGCGCGGCGCCATCCGTAATTAAATAGCACACAGAGACAATGCGCAAACGCAGCAGAGTGTTTCGCAACGCATTGTCCCCTGATGAATAAGTGTATTAACATGGATGTCGCAAACGGGTTCAATGCCGAAATCGATTCAGCTGTCCATAATGCCCCTGACTAACACTCAGGGAACCGTCTAGGATGACTAATTTTAGACAAGACATTTTAGATCCTAGTAATGACATAGTCCCAGTCGGTGTTAGTATACATCAGGGTTTTCTAATCTATGGGGCCGCAAAATATTTATGAAGTTATAATTTGTTCGTTAATGTATAATGTAAAAGATTTAAAAAAACGGGACGGGTCTGTAAATTCGGTTTACTGATGACAGTTGAACGTGACGACGTCTTAATTAAAATTAATCAAATACTACAGTATATTCAAACGTGTCGTCGCAATTTAGAGGTAGCTTTTTATACTTTTTCTTTTTAAAAAATCACTTTAGCTCGCATACCACTTATTTTAAATTAATTTCAACGCCATCTAGCGGCAAACCCGTGAACTCGCACAACCCAGGCCTAGCCTACCTTTTGCCGTATGTATACGATTCGACACCTTAGAAAGACTTACCGTACGTCATAAGAAAATACTGATGGAATGGTTCCATTTTTCAAAATAATTTTTTTAATTTTATTTTATTTTGAATGAATTACTGCAGTATATTCATTCAATATTATAATATAATTAACATATTTTATAGCATGCATTAAAAAATAAAATACAACAAAAAGAACTCTTTCTAACCGGATTTGAACCAGTGACCTATGACTTTACAGTCCACCGCTATACCAACTGAGCTACCGGAGGCTGAGAATTGGAGTTGAAATTCTGATAAACTTTCTGCAACGTAATTGGTTTAATGGGACGCCTCAAATCGACGTCATCGAGGTAACGCCGTATACGTCATGTTTTTTGTGCGGGCACCCGGCTCCATCGAATTATAAGACGTTGTCACGTCAAAAACCTGCTGCCGACAATAGGGATGATGACATGGTTAAAAATACATGATTCTAATTAATCCGTAAGTTAGATTATGGAAAAAAATAAGACACGCATTTTTTGGTTTATCAAATAATTAAACATCGACAAAGGTGTATAGATCATCAAACTTCCTGAGTGGGGGCTCGTGACGTCACGCCTTGGTAAAAATTGTACTCAAACGTGACGTCACTCCAAACTTCAGAGCACGGTATCCTCGTCCTTTTATTGCTTGTCAAATAAATGAAAAAATATTATACAATATTTTTTGGCAATCTATCTGACAGACTTCCACGAGAAACTGCAATATCGATGAAACTACTAGAAGCGTAAAAACCAAAGTCAATGAACTGTGCATTGATAACATAACAGCGAATCTAGACGCTGATTGCATCCGGCGTGCCAGGGTCTCGCCGCGTCAGACTGGCGTGCGCGGGCGCCGAAATCGTAAACACACGCGAAGTTGCCAGTGCAACAATGCCAATCCACAGATCATCAGTCCAAATACCAACAAAAGTAGTCGGCAAACTGAATATTCTAGTAACATCGATTCTTGAGTTGATTTCAATTGTTTTAAAGACACGTCAATTAGAAAAGACAAAACTCGACAGGAAAATTGATCGAGTTGATGATATTGATGGCACTGTTCCAAGAATTGTGAGATTTTCACATCAAAGAAAATAAACATCGAAGGTTAGATATCTAACAGAAAAATCAAATACACAATAAATGTTTCTAATGGTAGCTACCCATAATATTTTATTAAACTATGATAAAACAATGCAAAATACTAGTGTTTTATTGTTTATTGTATCTAAGCCCGTTGACGTCAACAACGAACTAGTACTTGTACCTATTGCCTTGTGCAGGCTCATACAAATGTAAGTTTATTTGTGTTCTAATTGAAAACTAACTAAATGATGGATTAACCGAAGTCACCAAGCAATTACAATAGTGATTAAACAAACGCGTAAGAAGTTTCGTCACACGTTGACAATGACACAATTGTATCTACAAGCGTTTCTTAACTAAAAGAATAGAACCTTGAATATTTACATTAATTTATAAAGTAACCACCGACCATTGACAGCACCCATAAAAAACAAAACATTTTTATTTACTTAGTTCACTATGGTCATGAACTCGTCTTAATTCTTGAAAAAAAAAAAAAGAATTTGTGTTTCAAATTACATCGCACATTTACGGCCTGTCATCTACTAGAGATAAGACCGACATCGACATTATTAAGAGTGACGTTTAATAGAGATCATGACGTTATGTCACTTTCTAAGTCTAGAATGGCCAAACCGGAGATAGACTTAGTATTAGTATCGGCTGTAAAAAGATAACTATCTCATCAAGTGTCAACAACGCTTCCGACTCAGCTTTCCTTACTAATGCCATTAGATGGTAACTAGATGTTCACACCAGTCACGCGTGAAACTCGCCAATCACCGAGTGACCAGTCACCAATCACAGGACGTCACCCTTACCTTTTTGATACGTCTGAGGAGTTTCCGTTGGCGGCGCAGGAGCGTTTTGCCGCAGTGCCTCAGGGTCTCGATCCAGCGGCACCGAACCGGCACCAAGCCCCACACGGCTGACGACATTGCTCACCACATCACTTTATATCCACTCACTCTTTGAACACTTAGTCTACGTTCTAGTCTTAGAGAGCACTTGAGTGACTAGAATTACATTAGATGGCTTAGTTTTGTGCGTCCTTTTATCGTGTGGAAACAAAAATTAAGTTAGGATAAAGTCGTGGTGGGTAATTTGGAAAATTAGACGAGTGTTCGCAAGGAATCTGACAAGTTTTCGATTCCTCAAGATCACTTTGTACGATAAGTAGATTCATCTGGAATTAACCGCTTCTATTGATGATCGAATCTATCAGATCTGATAGTAACCATTAATTTCTCAAATTAAACTACCGGGAAACTTCCTTGTAGTGAAATGAAACGGAAGTCTGAATGATGTCATATTACGAAAAGATTTCTTCTTTGGCCGGCCTTAAGAAGATTATTGTTACATTTAAGTACTGTTGCTACAAGAATTATGACTCCTAATCGACTGGATGTAATTAATCCTGATTGATAAGGTTAATAACTTTATTGTTTCTTTAATTTCGACAGCGACTGTGACATTGAACACAAATGGCGTATCTTGCATGATAAAACTATTTCTTTACTTTATAGGTGTACTAAACAATTGTAAATGCTCTACACTGTTATCAGAAAAACCGCAAATTAGTGGAAACCACAACATTATAATGGCAACAAATGGCATTTAACATAACCCCTGTTATTACGATTCTAGGAACGACATCTGATTATAAAGTGGCACTTAAAGATCGTAGATTGGCATTAAAAGAATACCGCAGCAAAACATGCATGTTATTGGAAAAAATAAGGATATGAGTCATAAAGATACGATATCACTTTTAGGAATGTAGCAGTGATCAAAATGTTCGAAGATTTGACACGTCTACGTAAAACTTCCACCAAAAATAAGGTACCTACGGTTAATGCAAAAAAAAAAAAATACAACCGATGAAGCAAGCAGGAAATCAGTGACATACTAATTGATACAGATTTAGAAACTGTTAAAAATAAAAATATGGGATAAACAAACAACCTAACAGGATTTGTCCAAAGTAGGCTGTAGCGGCCTTGACAATGTATTAGAGCAAAGTTTCACAAACTATAAGTCGCAACCTTGAATCGGGCCATCAAATTACAACATTTCCATTTTTACTATTAACAAAAGTACTATTTTACCTCGTGGAACTAGATAGAGTTAATTAATATTAGGTGGGCTACGAAGGGGCAGCGTGAGCATTACTAGGCCACGAGAGACCAAAGTTTGAAGAACACTGTATTAGTCTGTTTATTGGCCGTAAACGTGAGCTGTCCGTCACGTGTGATGTAGTACTCGACAGGCCACTAGTAACATACAACAAGGCAACGGTGAGCGTGATTGGGCTCATTCAGACCACTCACATGACGCGGTAGAAGGCATTACATCGAATTGAAAGAAAACGTTAAGGTCATGGGTTATTCCCCAATGTGATTTGAATAAGAAATTTTAAAGACTTTTCCTTTAACGGTTCTTTGTAAGGTTGAGGCAAATAAATCAGTTAATTACAATCTTCCCGCGACATCATCTAGTCTGATGAATGAGGTATATCATTGGAAGGTTTTATAAAAAACCTATGTTTATTGTATTGTAAAAACTTTCGTGTTGATAATACTAGCACGATACCCGAATAATAATATGGCCTTCTCATCGGAATTGTGGCACGTCCTACTGTTTTTATATTAGCCATGAAATACGTTTTGTTTCCGTGTTAATAAACTTCGGTCAAGTATCTAAAGATTAAAATACTAACAGTGAGAACAGTGGGTTACAGTAGCAAACGGATCCACGATGCTTGATGATGGCCCATATGGCCGACATTACTTATCTATGCCTATTGAGGAATAGTGACAACAGACATAAAACTACGTACGTAATATACCTTGATCAAAATTTAATTTGACGTACGTAATTTACGTACAAAATTTAAATGAATGTATTCGAACGGTGAACCCAAAACAAACAAAGAAACAAATAAAATCATAATGTATTGTAGAAGGCAACGGTACAGTCAATACAATTGCGTTCATTCAAAGAGGGCATTCATGAAGCCTCACGTTTTCAATTAATCGCCACGAGTCGAGATTTATCTGCTTTAAATGTGAACACTGCAATCAGAATTCATTGAGTCGTTTGGAATTCTACAGTATGCACGTCATGGACTTGGAAAAAGCGACACGTGCAACACCAATAAATCACTCAAACTCAATCTCAAATCATTAATCACACTTTGAGTTCACACATTTGAAAGCTATTACATAGTTTCCAAAGTGATAACGATAGCAATATACGGAAAAGAAAGGCTGAGATAGCAACTAAGCCAATTCAAGGTGATGTATCATAAGCATCTGATGAAGACGCAACTACAGAACCAAACATGCGTGTAAATAAATAAGTGTTACGATCAGGTGATGTATTGGGCAAACGAGACGAGGTCGAGCAGCGTGGCGACTCGGACAGACTATCGCATGCGCGAGAGTCTGTATTCTCGCAAAACGCATGGCTGCCGAAGGACGAATGAGTGAATATAGTTAAGTCGGAGATTCTCATGCAACGTAAGATTTCGAAATGTAATATTGAATCTGGTTTTGTATTTCTGAGGCAGTAAGCTTAATATTGCTATAATTTTAGTTAGTAATGCGACGGTAAACCTCAGACTTTCCTGATTATGTATACTATGGCTTGTCCTGTGGTGTCGGGTTCAGAATAACACCTCTTCATTTCTTCATTGGGTGTCATAAGAGGCACCAAGGAAATACGTAAGGGATATTTTAGGCTACCCGTTAGCAATCTGTCACTATTATATCTGTTAACCTAAAAACCAAAAAGAAGTGCCAGAAGTGGCTCCGAAACGTGAAATAACAATGCTTTAGACTACGTCACGTTATGCTCTGTTCTTGATTCAAAATTGAATGTGACAATTTTGACACACATTCAGACTTCAAATCCAAATTACGGGTGAGAGGTTTTTTTCCCACAAAAAAGTCACTTAATAAAACCGAACAGTCTAGAACTATCCGATAGAACTTTTTCACTTCCTTCCCGGAACATTATTATTATAACTATTATAAATTGCGACAGACTTAATCAACGTTATCCTACTATTGTTCGCAAATCAAATCTCTAACCGCTATGTTTTGCAATTACAGTAAAATTTATTGCAGCTACAATATTTGCTAGCCGTGGGTATCCAGAGTTCTGTTTATCATGCCCGCAGATTTATTAGACACTTATTTTCATGCACTGAACACTGAAAACGTTACAAGGAATCTCGACAGTTATTATAGAACTTGGTTAATAAGAAACAGTGGCATAAACACGGATCGGTGCTGATACGAAAAAACAGCTTGCAGCTACCGGATTAGAGTAGATTTTAGGTGTGTTGTGCGAAACTCGCGTTGCGTGCGCAGAAATGCTTGAGTAAGCACACAATGGAATTCCAGAAAGGTACCACGCTTTACGTGCTCGAGCCAAATATTGAGAACATCTTGTTATGATAATTTTACCGAACAGATGTGTTTTTGAAGATGTATCGGTTCCACTGGGAACATGCGAGCGTAGAGACTTCATGTGAACCAGTATTTGTTTAAAGACTTTATTTACAACAGATATTCCAATTTATATTTATGAGTCGCTCTAACATTCTAAACCTTCACGTATTACAACTGGTTCTTGCTATATTAATGGAATACGTTTCGTAAAACGTCTTGTAAACATAGAATTTTGGGGTCATTGGAAGATTTCATTTATTTTTGGGCAATTTCATCTGACTCAGGGCGACAACTCTTTGGTGTTGCAAAATCTCATTTCGATCGCGTGGGTTTTACTTATGTGAATATTAATATCAAAAGACGTGACATAACAGAGACAGAGAGTATTACCTAACATATTTCCTGATTGTAGGAACCGCTACTAATGATCGGTCACGTTACAATATTCGGATTGCGTCAACGACTGACCGCCAAGTTTCGAGAGCACATCTCGTCTTGTCGCGCAAATAAGCCGTGTCAACAACCATCGTGTTGACTAAAACGTGTAGGAAATATAGAATTCAATGGTCATTTGTCATCTACGAGGATGTTTGTTGGACAAACACGGTGATCGTTCCGGTTTCCATCAGAATTTATAAATTATAAGTATTCCGTCAATAGAACAAACGTTTTAACATTCGCTTTAACTTAGTTTACGACTAAAGGTTGTGCGGATATTAATCATTGAACTTCGAACCGATCAAAAAAAACCTCGGAGACTTTTATGGAATTTATTCGTAAAATTTGTACCAAAACGAAACCGAAATAATGCACGTTCATGTCGTTCATTGCATAATAAATCGGGGCTCATTACAATAATTACGTCACGGCGGTCGTCTGGAGCAACCGGTGGAACATTTTGGCCTTTATGCAATTGAGTTACGGCACTTTCACACAACTATATTGTTATAAGTATAGTTATGTCACCATGTGTGTTCAAAAGAAGTAAACACGAATCTGACGTTTGTTTTAACACCAAGGCCAAACGGAATTAGTGTCAGGGACGTGCGGTCAAGAGTTTATCAAAAACAATGGCTGATCTACAATTCTACATCATTGATAGCATCAAATTAAAATGAACCAATAAAACGTAATGCAGGAAATAGGTTTTCTACAACGGAGGCCGTTGAGCAAGCCTTTGTTAACTGCAGAATGGACTGTATTTATAGGCTGCAAAGTTACTGAGGAAAAACTGAATGTTTCTCAAGCGACGCGCTAGAAGCAAGCGTCGGCGTTTCGGGTGAAAGGGTTTTCCAGTTACCTAGTGCGAGCAATCCGATAAGAAAATCCTTTAGGATGACACTTGAGAATGATAATAGGAGGCACAGAACAAAGCACAGTGAAGCACAATAGCACGGTTTGGGAGCGGAGTCGAGCGACGATGCTCCGGGCGGGTTGGCGCGAGCGGACTGGCCGGTCGGCGCGCGTTGCAACACTGCAGTGGTGGGACAACATCTTTCACCAGGTTACACAAGAAAGCTGGGGTTGCGCAATAAAGCTTTTGCCTTTCCATCGTGTAGCAATTGCTGTTTGGTGCACAATCGATTTGATGTGCCGTCTAGTCTTTATTTTCTGGGTTCCATGCGCCTTGAGGAAAACTAAACGTTTTTGAATCGTTTTTCTGTTCGCACGGCTGTTTGTCCGCTTGTTTAATATTTCTAGCGGATGATAAATAACATACAGTCCCTATCCCAGTAACATAGAATCGTGGAACTTGGCACAAAACAAGATTCTTACAAAACGATTAAAAATAATCGTAAATCAGTGTTTTTAATATTACTAGCGAATATAACTAATTTGGTAAACTACGTCACTTTTCCACAAGACATCGTCCTTTCAAGCTAGATCTCACTGACTATAACCCTTTCATTTCAAGATTTTGTCATGTCATATTTCGTTGACACTCAAACAAAATGAAATCTACCTACAAGTGCGTTACGGACCCTCGGTTCGCGTCCAACTCGCACTTGGCCTATTTTTTTATTGAACAAGCATTTGATCGATGGTCGATGAACGGTAATCACCGTTATTGGTAGTAATAGAACCATGTAATTTATATTGGTTCGTTCATTATTTCATATCATTCTGATATACACTGACAGCTAAAGTTTTGGCGAGGTTTCTAATTGATTAAATTATTACAGAGATCGTCAACCTGAATTAATATGTACGACCCGCGAATATTGCATTTTGAATATTACTTAACTCGAATAAAACTGATACACTTACATATAGATTAGCTCGACATGTTTCGGGCCTAATCGTGACCCATCGTCATCGGCAGTGCGCGTAACCTTTTCAATATAAACTTACCTTTACTACTTAAAATCTTGCCACGTTAAATGCCGGAGAATGCTTGTTTAAATACATTTTCGAAATCAGTTAATTTTACTGATAAGGCGAAGTAGAATAACTTACTCTCCAAAAAAAATGTCGCTTATCCCAATTCGCCAAGCAAGCGTCGGTACGCAATTTGGCCAGTTTCTATTGTGCGAATCCGCGGCCTTCGACAAAGGTTGCCGACCGCTGAATTATTATTTTGCTGTCAATCTGTAATTGTATTCCTATTAATTATATTGCTTGAAAATGACAAGGACTCAAAAGTGCGTGGTAATGAGAAATCAAAAGTAATTGATTCCTAGACATTTGATACTGTGATGAGCGTAATTTAATAAAACTACGCGTAATGACGGCCGGATGGCCCAGTGGTTAGAGCCCTCACTACGAACCTTGAGGTACCGGGTTCGATTTTTTCAGTCCTCGGCATCTAACGTGGCTAGATTTAAAATAGGGATGAGATCGCGCATCGGTTTTCCGTGGAAAAACTCGTCTGAGAGAATATCTATCAAAAATGACGAGACATCTGAAGATATACCTACGAAGTAGGAATAAAATAAAGGTAAATATGTACAAATAATCATGCTTTTAAAATCAAGCACCTCTACAGTCAAAATCATCCACGTAAACAGTTAACTGGAAACAATTAAGATGCTATGACCTCATTAAGAAAACGGTATCAACAACCAAACCCAACAACAAGGTCCATAAAATAAACATTAGCTTAGGAATTTTAAGATTTATTGTTGTGTTCTGTAATCATTTATATTAATTTATAACAATGGTCATTATTTGTGCAGTCAAGGAAATTGATACATTTGAACCTTTTCATAATGACATAATGAGTTTCATATCGCTTTGATTAGTAGATAGTATGATAATTATGTCACGATGATATTTCTTGTAAAAAAAAGGTACAAAGTGGCACAGTTATCAAATTCTTTAACTGTATGTATTACGATACAATATAGTATTTATAAATGTTTATTTTAACTTGGGTATTTAAAGGTTTTGCCTCCTTAACTTTTCCAATTTTCATTTGTCTACTCGTTTGAAATATCCTGTAACACCCTGTAATATTCTCTTTTTTTTTTAAGGCAAAAGTTGCGAAAGTGGTAACATTCTGTGAAACAAGAGTTTCGTTTCGACGCGTTTTCGTAGCGCCGTGTGCGAGGTACAGTTACCAACTGGTTTTTGATTGTAATTATTAAACAATGCCGTCAATTTCGAGTAGCCCAATTGAAAAATACCTTATCCAATAGCCTTGCCGTATATGGGAACGGTCGTAAGATGAGTCTCCTTCACTTAATCGCAACTTACGAGTGAACGGTAAGTAACTTAGCTATGCTTAAACCGCAAGGCGTCGTATGAAGACGACGAAGAAACTAGTATGAAACCGGTAGGCGCTTTTATCTGACCGTTAATGCAGTTACAATTACACCGACCTCAATAGAAATGATGCAGATTAAAAATCAGTTCCAACGCATTTGGTGTAATTGGGAGATTATGACATACATAGGTACATATTTATATAGCACGCCTGTATTCCGAAATTGGGTACGCAGAGCACGCTAAACGTAAGAGACAAAACTTTTTTTTTTTTTAAGTTTAAGTTGGTAGGTATAATAGAGACAGATTGCTAACCTATCGCCTAAAATATACCAATTTTCTTAGTCGCTTCTTACGACGTCCACGGGAGAAAAGGAGAGGTGATACTCACATAGGTAGACACGGAAAATTATATAACTCAATGATAAATAGGTCAATTTCATTGTTATAGTGAAAACCTATGATTGTGGCGACAACTAGGTATCGTAAGGGAACAGCCAAAAATTCTAAAAACATGTTTGTTTCTAAAAACATGTTATCCTTTGAACATGAAACTACCGTTAGATTTCTTCATATTGGAAAATACGGACACCTCACGTCTTAAATCGATGCGACATGTTACGGTCTAGCCTAGACGAGGGGCTACGAAGAAGCTTGAAACATGTCGCTAACGATTCAAGGCGCGACCTAACCGTACATTCATTTTTAGGATCCCAATTAGACACAGCCATAAAATAGGAGTTACTCTAACACGAACTTCAAATAAAGCCAAAGTAAGGGTTACGTTGAACTTGTGACCTCCGAACGCGTCGCCTGAGACAACCGTGGACGCGTTACGCAACGTTTGTTTTGCTCCTTAAGTGCATTAGACGACGCTTGGCCGCTCTGCCAACATACGGAATCCCGACAAGTTCCCTGAACTGAAACGATTTGCTTACGTAAAAACATAGTTATTAATAACGTGGTTCAATATTTATATGCTCGCCTGCTCTCGCGAGAAACTAAACCATTTTATGTAAGTATTTTTCTAAAGAGCTCTCCATTTGAAAACTCAATGCGTTCCACCAGTCTATAAAAATACTGTGCTTTCTGTCAAGAAAAAGTTAAATGGGCAAGTGAACGAATACATAAATAGATCTTGAGAAAACTCACACTAATTGACCCTGTCCCAGACTGGACAAAGCATCTAACTAAACAAACCTATTGTTCGACAAATTGAGCACCCAAGACTCGACGACAAACACTGCCCCAACTTGGAATCGAACCAGAGACCTCAAGCTTCGCAGTCAGGGTCTAACCACTGGACCATCCGGCCCTCTAAGTAAGTAAGTAACATACAAACGAGACGGTGAAGTACAAAAACGGACTTGTCTCTTACAAGCAACATTTGAGAAGCAGGGAGGAAACTTCATATAAAATAATGGTTTAAATACAAATTCCGGTGATAGTAACTTGCTCTGCATCGACAAGTCACGCTATATCCATCAAATACCACGCATCGCGCTAGATCGCAAAAGAAACCGCACCAAGATCCCCATCAAAGCAGAACTGGTCAGAAATTGGACCAGTCCAAACCACGGACCACCGGCCGTAGATCGTAAATAAACAAGCGCACAAGAGATTGGCCAATTGCAGGCAGTTAATCAAGATCGTTGCGTTGCCAAGCTGCAGGCGGACATGTGTCCGTCATAGTGACGACCCCGATTGCAGGAGGGTCCCGTGAGGCGTGTGCTCCACAAACGGAGTCGCTTTAAACCGAGAATGCAGAATCTTCTTGGCTTAAGTATCTAAATAAGAGAGGAAATCCATACATAAACACCAAGCCCTGTGGCGTAATCAGAGACTATAGAACGCCATTCGCTTCTTTTCTGACATACTTCTCTCGCTTCATTAACATTCATCCCTCACATATCAATGTTATATGTCCACGCGTTCCTACAAACAACCAAACTGTCTTATCAGACACGGACAGAGCGACCGACGGAATGACGGAGGGAAAGACGGGCAGACGGGCGGATGGACGGATAGATGGACGAGGAAGTAAACCTATAAGGATTCCTTTATTCCTGTAAACTCTACAAAGTTTGGTTAGAAACATCTCAGTTGGAACATTTTCATACAAGTCAATGAACACTAATGTTGAGCACCCAAAATCACAGACGCTAAAGCGTAAAACGCGTAAGATTATTGTGTCACTGTATCACATTTACCGGCCCCTAAATAGGCAGCTTCGCGATTGAAGTGTTAACAAAGTGAACGGTGGAAAAAGAAAAAAAGGTACCGGCGATCCCAAAAACAACATTAGTGAACCAGTTCAAGCCGCGACACACTTAAACGCAATGTTTAGGCAACGGCGGCGCAATCGAACGAGCGATGAAATCGAACATGATCGTACATTAATATTATCACATAACCGTAATGTGGGAGCAATTAGTATAACTAGCTATTAAAATGAACACTGATTTTGTTGATGAATTTAAGCGTCTCAAAGGCAACCTGAGATTCAGAGCAAAGTTAGATGACATTGAACTAGATTCGGGTAATGTGTAGATCGAAATCGGTAACAGAGTCGCAATAATTTTAAATTATTTTTATAACTCGTTTATTTTAGTATACATTAATAAAGACATCTTTAACAGAATCTTTATATCACCTAACAAACGTATTACAGCGATCAACGCCAACCGCATTCATAAAAAAGTTATTAACACTTAGACTGCAGTAAATATAGGCATAAAATGTTATGGCAACATTAAAGATACGTGCAGAAATAACAATGAATTCCGTTCAAGACAGCTTCCACATTCCACAACTGCTCGGTTGATGATCTATCATTACCATTATACACTAACAACATTGACCTGAACCGCAATATCCAACACTTTTCCAAAGAGGCTCATTTCATCGAAGATAATTGAGCAATTTCTTAATTTGGCAGACGCTTTTTTGTTTCGCCACGTGCCGTTAATGTTTTCTGGATCCATAGCAATTTTGTAATTTGTACACCTGCTGCATGCAAGACTTGGCCCAATACTTATGTGAGGACAACATATAACAATTCGAAATTGTTGATCTTATTCAGACACAATCAGCCGAGTCTCAAAAGAAATTGCTTTAGACCTCGTTTAACACATTTAGAACCAAGGACCCGGCTTCCGGGTTCTTCAAAACATTCGCGAGATACCGAGAACCCGGTAGCCGGGTTCATTTTGTACTAGCAATAGACTACTCGGTTCCGCGCAGATGTTTTGATTTTAGGCGTCGTGAATGTGTTAAGAAGACGCGGCGCGTCGCGCGTCGCCTGCAGCGCAGCGTGGCGTCAGGCGGTGCGTCGGACGTTTATCCCGTTAACAGAGAGGCGGAGCTTGCAACGATCAGTGTCTCCAGTAGCCTGAATCTACTGGTACTCATTCAGGACATCATCTACGCAATCAACATGTTAGATCTATACCGAAATTTGGACCAAACTAGGCAACCGGCCACTTTACCCAGTAGCCCAGATCCGCACGCGGCCGACTTTCGCGCACTCTTGAAATCGGATCGCGTCCGACACGACTCCGAAACGATTGCGCAACGCGCGGAAAACGATGCTGATTTACGACGTGTCTGCAATGTCATAGTGACATGTAAATGGTGGTCTAATAATCATAGTAGTGCTGTACTTAGCAAGGTAACTGCCGTCCTCTGGCCGCTATAACCGAATTAACCGTCTTTTACGTTCTTCATCCGTAGTCATTACAATTACAGACACAGTGATGTGTGTTGGATTTGTGAGATCAGTCATGTCTAAATTGATACCGTTTAACTACTCTGTCTCAATATGTATGGTGTGGTGACATTCTATACACGTGAACTAGTTGCTACCAATCAGTTCAATTTATCTTACGTTAAAAAGTGGCTACGGCACGTGGAATATTCATTGTTTTGTCTTTGTAGTGTTTTGTGTGGTCTGGTTACCCCGTTTGGGAATACAGGCATGATTTATGTATGTAAAGATGAGGATTTATGCTTCAACTGTTGTTCCAACGCGGGGGGTTAAACAGCTGGTAACTACTGGCACATGAGGCATTACGTCTTACGACTCTTGAGTTGGCATCTGCAATCTGCCTGACATTCTAGATGGGCTCCGGTAATCGCTAACCATCTTGTGACCCATTTCCTCGAGTGCCTTCGTTACGATATTCGTAACTCCCACCGGTATTCCCGCACAGAGCTTATTTAGGTCCCATTCAACCAAACAAGGATTACATTTTGTCTTGGAATATGCCTCTATTTACTCAAGCGTAAAAATTTTTATATGAAAAAAGTGGGTAAGAATGACTAATTCCGATACTAAATTTATCCATAATTGACGTATAATATACCCACTAATACCCAGTTCATCAAATTGTTTGCGGATACTTTAAGCGGGTCGTCGACTTGTGATTGTAGCTTATTATCTTATTAATTTACTCATCGGGCGGTTTAATAACTTATACGAGGAACACGAAACCTCGTGACAGAATAAATAAATCCAAATGGCATGTAAAACATAAACACAGTCCAATTATAGTATTGACTCGCAAATATGGCCGTCCGAGCGTTAACACTGACATTGGAGCAACGAATTGCACTAATTTAGTTAGCGATTAGCATCGACTATTGCGCAAGCGCTTTCGCTGCGATTTCACTGCAGTTTGTCACACGCCTGACGTAAGAGGACGGTAATGCCCTGGCTCAGTTACAATAACAAAGCAATCGTTCGAATAGCCAAAGACTTGTATGGTCGTTAATTTCTCTTTGCGGCCTTAAATCCCATCAACTGTTGCGCTCAAAGAACCGCTAGTTGCCATAAATATCGCATTGTCCCTTGTTCTAAGACATTAAGTGGCCACACAAGGATTACTTAGGATTAGAATTGGGGCTTCTCTGAATCATCCGCAACGCTTCAGAATACCACTCCAAGTATTAGGTCGTTATTAATCATACTTAGCATTAGTTACACCCAAAAATCCGCCTGAGGCGCGACCTCGTGAATCACGCACACCCGATACGAGGTCAGAGCTATATCAGTTCGACAAAACATCAGTAATTGTACCGATTTCACTTCCTAGCTGGTACGCGTCCATGGAGAAAGTTGGAGAAGACAATAGTTGATGAATGGGTTCCGAGCCTGCCGCCTCCGCGGCTTTTTGTTCGTATCCTACACGTCTACAGTTAGGAAAAGGTTACTAGTATCATTAGTACCCTTTTAGATTTCCAAATGCAATAGGCAGAAGGTACAAAACCATGACTACACATATTATGCTTCATAGATTTTCAGCACACCTTTACGTTGAAAGCTAGATGAAAAAGGTATAGTAGTGCCTGGTTGGTGGCATGTCGCCTACGCCTAATGCACACTTAACCTAGTCGCCTCTTACGACATTCACGGAAGAAATGGAGAGGTACTGTTCTAAACTGGGCCGATGTTAGGTCAAATTCTATTGCGAATTTGAAGAAACGTCGGTAATTGGCCTCATCAAATCCGGCATGTGTGCATAAAATTAAAGCATGACGATACGGACTTCCGAAAAGTTGAGTCTGTAAAACTATTCTCACTTCCCCTGTCCTTTGTAAGGAAGGGAGTGCCAATGTGTATTTTGAGTCAAAGTCAAACAAAAGGTGCTAGATTATTGCCTTTAATGAATGACTGTTCAATGATAGATAAGATATCCAACGGAAGACAAGTTCACGATCAGCAGCGCAAACTTGCGTCGTGTATCGTAATTTCGCTTTCAGCCGGCGTAGCACAGCACAGCAAAGCGCGAAGTGAGACGGCAGAAGAAGACAAATAATCGTCTCGCACGCGTTATAAGTCGCGCGTGTTACCGTGCTAAACCTACAAAGCCAAGCTGTCACAAGCCAACTTGAGGTAAACTTACGCTAATTATAATTACATCATTATTACAAAGATGAGTCAACATCGAAAAGCGAGAAATCTAAAAGTAGACATACCACATGGACTGGTTCTGATAGTGTCGACACGGGTGTCTAAGAATAGAAGCCATAAATCAGAAGTTCGGTGAAAACGAACAGGCGTTTGATAAACCGGTAGCTCGACAGTTGCAAAACAAAACCGAATTATAACTTTTCTTTCGTGACATGAGCGTGGAACGTAAAACTGGATGTTTTTATTGTTAGCTCTATTATTGTATAACTGTTACTATGCAACATTTGGGCAGTAACTAAGTACTTAACACTAAAATCTGCAACAGTATCGCTGGTAAAGAAACTGAAATGTTTACAGCACATCACGGCAGAAACTTTTCTGCTCTACACAGTGTGGGCGTATCAAAAAATCATGCGAAAAAACTTACTTTTTTTTTAACTTGCGTACCGCAGGCATACCTTGGCTCGGTTCAACCAACTCACAACCCACATCTGCCCACTTCACTGTTCAATAGAAGCCTTTTCATTTTCGTGCCACTTTCCCCGGTCCTGTGACAATCTCATCCATAGCTTTCCGATCACCCGTTGCATTCACATAGTCCCTATGTCATAGGGCATCTGCGATCTGTCTCGCATTTGGATGTCTACAAGCGACTTGCTTGTGTGCCTTCCAATTCAAAATGATGTGAAAAACATTTCACACGTTCACATGTGTTCGCATTACGACCTCACCGTATTATCATTATCAGGTGAGATTTGGGTCAAGTGGCCTATTGAAAAACCAGAGTTGGTATAACAATAAACAAAGGAGTAAATGCGCTATGCTAATGTTTATAAAGCACAAAGATAACTGAATGGGGGTCAAAGTCATTTCCCACGTGGCGTCGGAAATGGTACCATGACACACGCGCATTGTTGGATTCCTCGGTTCCTCCGGTCAAGCGCTCGGTGTCAAGTGTCAGTTAATGTGTTTGCATACTGGCATGACCAGACTTGCTCACTGTGGTTTAGCAGGAACACAACTCTCTCTCTAGAAACAGCATTATCAACATCATCACTTCGGTCAGCAACTGTTGGATATCTTTTCAGCACTCCGCATTCAGTCACTAACAGCTGCTCTACGCAATATGAGAAACAGTAGGGTACCTCGATTTAGTTAGACTTCGTTAGGTAAAAGTGAGCTCACTTTCAGGCAATAGTAGATGATGTGCGGAAGGTCATAATCAGATAGAAATAGACGAAGGCCATTCTTTCTCTAGCGAATGGAAAATAAACATGTTCAATGTACACACAATATAATATCGGTCATACTTAGGGGCAGCGCAGACGACAGACTTTTGTGCGATCGAGTCTGCGGAGCAATAAAAACTCTGAATGGAAACTGTCAGCGCGCCATTCAGAAATTTTATTGCTCCGCAGACTCGATCGCGCAAAAGTCTGTCGTCTGCGCTGCGCCTTAAGATGGCGGTTACCTAATCAAGTGACTGTTATCAAAACTGCAAACTGAAACCGAAGCACATAGGTCTCTATCACGCATGAACTCCCAAATAGCTATGTCCACTCCACACCAGTGCGCTTTCGCGTGCACCTTGCGTCTTCCTCTGACGCACGCCCGTGCAACCACCAACCATAGCGCATGCCGCCAGCGCGTCTTTATTGAGGACTAATCTAGTTTCAGCGCATGCGCTGTGGTTGCACGGGCATGCGTCAGTTTTTTTTTTTTTAATAAACATCTACAATCAGTCGCCAGACTTTAATTAGATTTGGTGAAGTATGATTGTCTTTTAAGAGGTATAGGACCAGTGTCCTACACTCTTTTAATCAGGTAGGTCAGATGAAGACGCAAGGTGAACGTGACAGCGCACCGGCGTGGACATAGCTAATCGGGAATGCAGAGCACACGCAACGCTACGACAAAATCTAAACTACTTCAAGCTTGACACGGTACTTAGTCGCCTATTGCATTGCAACGTCCAAGGAAGAAATGGGAAAGAGAACCCGACACCGAACAGGGACGCGAAGTTCAACGACGCGATTAATCACTCGATACCATTAATATGCAGGGCAATCGATTTCAAAAAGAAAACTAGGGATCGATTGGCCTTGACGAAGTTCAGAACCTTTATTGTGGTCTGCGGATGCGTCATTTCTATTTCCAATGACAGGAAATGCAAATGAGCGGAATACGAAATCAATCAGTACAAAAAGCTAGAGGGTCACTTCCTTATCCTTATTAAATATTTATTATACGAATCCATAAATTATGCTTCTAACTTCGATGATTGTATACCAACGTCTACTCTACTCGGTTGTGGCATTCGAAAAGGTTTGGCGCGGAAGTCTATACAGATATGTCCAAAGCAAACTAATTCTTCCCTACCAAATTCTTTTCATCAGCCGATTTAGCGCGACTGTAGAGCTGCTCGCGAGATAGACTATACTTGTCACTGTCTAACAAACGACTTTCGCGTGGTTCTGTTCTAAGTCTACGGTTCCATTATTACCCAGCAGAGTGTATATAAGTTCAGGGACACAGAATAAATAGGTACCTAATAGTACCAACTACGTCAAGAAGGTCCACTCCCTAACAAAAGTCATGTTTAACCAAAGAAAGTTATCTTTAAACCCGCTTGCACACGAAACTGAAACTTATCTAGTGACCAGAGTGTTCATATTCCGTTGGACGACGCCTACTTAAAACCAGTTTTGTGGCATAGGGTTTCCAATCGTCAACGGAAATAGTAAAATAAAATTATAGAAATAACATTATCACCATCATTTATTGTTCACTACTAGTGCGTTAATTTATCACGATTTACCAATGTGAGGGTTTTAAATCACGAAAAATATGCAACATGCGTGCGTGGTCTTACTTAAACCGTGAAATGAAACCCCCCCGTTTGGGACAAACGGGTTTCAGAGATATTTTAGGTATTATTTTGAGTAATTCATACAAGTTGGTCGAACAGCGTAAGTCTCAGTGTTACATTTAGGTTCTCAAATACAAATAACTCTTAAGTATCTTCCTACGCAATTCACGTCAAGTAACATTGTCTTTGAAAGGGAAGCCTATGTCACTGTCACTAAATTTTGCAGACTACAGGCACACAAACTTCTGGGTATATCTGTCCTAAGAATATTGAGTTAAATAAATAATGCCAATTAAGCTTATCTAAGAAGTCAGATTGCTCTCACATTTTGAGTGAGGTGAATCTTAAATAAATAATACAAGGACTGTAAGTCCCATGTTCTGGATAATAAAAGCTGGAAGGATTGTTATTTTAATTTTATGAGCACGAAGCGTTTTAATTAATATGTTCTCGCTGTAAAATGATGAGTTGCGGAACTGAGCTACCCTTTTTCATTACACCCACGGGTTCCACGTCAATTTGCTGACTCATTTCAGAAATTGGGGCTTGAATATGATATGAAGGTATATGGTATAGAGGTACGCTTTTGAAAAGAATGAATTATTAAAATGCTCGTAATTTACAAGATGGTTAAAAGAAATGTTTTATATAAAAACAAAAGAAGACAAAATATCATGAATGCTCTATGATGAAAAAACGGATAGCTCACATCTAAAATCGTGTTAACAGAGCGGTGGCACGCACTGGGCGTTTGGCAGCACCAGCCCCGGCTCCTAGAAAAACTTTTCGAGCTAAACTCAATCTAAGCCATGAGTCATCCGTATTATTTACTATAAGTAGATTTCGCAGTAGTTCGACGTTTAAAATTACTCGTACTATGTTCCAAAGTGGGGTAGATCACACAATACGTAACAAAGACAAAACCATGACTATTTCCACGTTTGGTACAGTCGACCAAGAAATTGGTCTACCCCCTCAAGATCGATATTCATTTGAACCTCATGAAACAACAAGGTCGATTTCCCCTCGTCATAATATTATGACAGTGACAATGTCAACCTTGTGACAATTTTGATCTCACAGAAACTTTTGTCAAAAGTGGTAGACCAGTTTCTTGGTCGACCGTACCATCGCGAACAGGGATTGTTGAGCCACTTATCTATGTTTGTAACTTGGTCGTGTAATACTAATCCAATAGCTGACATCTAGTCGGTCACATGTCACATCGGTCATTGATTACACGTCTAAATTGCGAACAGTGGCAAGTGGCTCAACAATCCCGGTACGTGACTGTACCGCCACTAGTCAAACCCTTGCCAAGTTAGATTCCGGAGGCTGGGCTCTCGAATAAAGAACAAAAAGCGATAGTTTCAACGCAACGGTCGAGAAAAATGTAACTATCGGACAGTATAATTGAACAATGTATGGAAAGGAACCCAATACAAGGGTCAAAGGTAACGAAATGTCACAAGGTACCGTAGCAACAGTACAGACCGCTAGTCGGATCGACGTAACGCAAAATCGCTCCAAACCCCTATTGCTAGGGAATAAGGTTTAATTTACCGGTTCAACGGTCATTTAACGGCAAACATAACTGTTGCAGTCAGCCAGGCTTATTATCTAATCTGTGTCGTAAATACTTGACGAATTATAAAGTCATCAATCAACGACTTCGAGATGTTATATGAACCGTGGAAACGCTTGTGAAGATGTTTTTGAACTTTTCAATGAGGATGACCAAGTTATTCCTGACTCACCAATCACCATAGACTATAGAATATATTTACAGTAAAAGTCATAGTGAAATTGCATACATTCTTACTAATATTATAAATCGGAAAGTGAGTTTGTTTGTTTTTTCTGCTTTCACGCCGTAACTACTGAACCAATTGCTTTGAAATTTTGCAAACGTAAAGTTAGAAGTCTGGATTAAATAATAAGGTACTTTTTTTTATCCCGGGAGCAATTGATGTTCCCGAGGGAAAACAAAAATATAGTTTGCTTGATAGATCGCTATCGATTGATGATCGATCGATAAATGATAGATCGATGGCGCTGTGTGTCGTTTGAAACGAGAAGTTTTCATATAGTTGTGCTTTATACCGCAATATAACCGAGTTCCACGCGGGCGAAGCCGCGGGCGGAAAGCTAGTACCTACATAATACATACAATCATGCCTGTACTTCCAAATGGGGTAGGCAGAGCACACAAAACGCTACATAGACGAAACGATGACTATTTCACTTCTAGCGTAGTAGTGAAATACTAATGGCAAATAGCGGTACAGCTGTACCTATACCTAACTACCGCTCTAGATACAGATACTCAACAAAAGGCGACATGGACCCGCGGGTTACGCTCCAAAAACATAAACAATCCCGTACTCAACCAGAGCAGTTTATTGTTTAAGCGATTGCAATTCACACAAACATTCATCATCGCGCCACACCCATTTGTTAAAATGACGTTGATGTTTCCTGCAAATAGTTGAGAATCAATTGTCCATTGAATATGTTTACATAGATATTTTTTATAATGTTGTATCAACTGCTACTGCATTCCGTGTGGCGTCGGATTTAGAATAACACCTCTCCATTTCTTCCGTGGATGTCGTAAGAGGGCGACAGGCTAGTAACCTGTTAATATTATACCTGCCAACTGAAGGCCATGAAGCGTGAAATAGTCACTGTTTTGTCTACGTAGCGTTTTGTATGCTCTGCCTACCCCATTTGGGAATACAGGCGTGATGTATGTATGTATCAATTGCTTAGTTCTACATTTTCACGCCTAGTCCACAACGGCTCTCCACCGTTCGCGAGACCCATCACAAAACCTAGGCATTTATAAAATGTTTGAGGTAGGTACGGCGATATCGATCTCTCGAGGGCTTCGATAAACTCGATCGATAAGTGCTACAATATATTGATCACGATCAACGAACTCGCAACTGAAATGTTTATATGTTTATACGCCACGATTTACATGCTATCACCGCAAGGCCACGCATTTAGTTATGCTAACCTACATATAAACAATGAAATCATTATACTATTTACTAGTGTCCGACCGAAGCTTCGGCTTCGGCTTCGGCTTCGGCCACCTTCGGCCAAAAAAACCACCTTCGGCCAAACCTTCGGCTTCGGCCAAAATTTGGCCGAAGCTTTGGCCGAAGCCGAAGGTTGGCAAGTTGTGATTTGAAATTGAACAAACGATGCCAAAGTGAGACGGATAGTCCGCAGCGGTTAGCAGGGCAGCGTTTCGCCGGCCTGATCGCATTACTTGCAGTTAATTATAGAAATTACTGACAACACATAACATAACAACATAGTCACACTTGATTTAGAAGCGAAAACTGCACATAAATTTACTGCCGTTTTTTTACTATTAGCAAATTCTCGTATTTCTTAGGGTCAACATGGGGTCAACACACCTTCGGCTTCGGCTTCGGCTTCGGCCGAAGGTTTTGATGAAAGCCGATTAATCGGCTTCGGCTTCGGCTTCGGCCAAAATTGTACCTTCGGTCGGACACTACTATTTACCAACAACACCGCGTCACAACAAACCAAAACGGAATACTCGCGAACACAATTTTGTTAATCGTTGTTGACGCAAACGCAAAATTGTGGAACTTCTTACCTATAGTTATTTAATTTTTATGCACATAGTATTCTAATTACTGGGAAAACCCTGTTTTTCCTTCTTGAAATTCACGCCAATAAAAACTTGCAATTAATACATTCGCACTGTTTATTTGTAACCGAATCAACACATCGTACTGAACGTAAATAATACAGCAGAGATAATAATTTGAAACTCGATCATAGGAGTATTTGTACAAGAGCTCGTGATTTGCTTTGTTGTCACCTAGCTCCGTCCTTTTCTCACGAGCCGGGATGAAAAGAGATGCATATAGCAACTATAGAAATATACCTACTGTTAAAACAGGCCATCGTTTTAAGTAGTACCAGTAAATATACTAGCACTAGAGTTGCGAGAGAATGGACTTGGCGACATTCTGTTGAAACTGGTGCGAGCTGGAACTAGAAATTAATTGAGACCGCATAAGTGTGAATATTCGGGCGTTTGAACCGCTTTCATTATTCTCGACACTTTTTTACCATATTTCTTAGGAATTTGATACGTTAAAGTTTGTGTGAGTACTGAATGTAAAATTGATTCCATATACCTACACAAAATAGGACACACTTTTGTATCAATTTCGTAAGAAATCTGAAAAATAGTGATGAGGCGAATGATAGCGGTTGAAACGCCCGAACATTTACCCAGAAACTAAATGAAGGTTGAAGAAAACCGTCCTGTGCTTTACTCTTAAGTGCCTCGAGGTAGATGCGTGGCGTTTGCATATACTGCATTTTCTATATGCAGAAAATGCAGTATACGTAAACAAAGAGATAAAAAAATTAAACAGTGTAGCGGAAATGATATCAACTCCACTTCGTGACTATATCTACGCACTACATGGTGCGCATTATTATTGAAATTTGCGGGCAAAAAAATGGCATTGGTAATTTTTTTGCAGGCAATCGATTGAAAAACTTCCTGAACACGTTTGAATGGTGCGTGAAACGGTGGCGCGTGAGTTCTTTCTGTCTCCAAACGTTAATCATTTGCCTGAAGACGACCTGTTCCTGTAAAGACGATTCGAGCAAGACGGAGAGATTCCACTCATAGTACGTAATTCAACATATAAATACTTTAAATAAATAGGTCAAGATGATGGGGTCAATTTAATGTCTGTAGACGTAGTCGAGTCTTGTTATGTTGCGCAGACGACAGAGTTTTGTGCGATCGAGTCTGCGGAGCAATAAATTCTCTGAATGCCGCGCTGACAGTTTCCATTCAGAGTTTCTTGGATACTGTCAGCGCGCCATTCAGAGAATTTATTGCTCCGCAGACTCGATCGCACAAAACTCTGTCGTCTGCGCTGCGCCGAGAGAAAGAAAGAAAAATATTTATTTTAAGGTCTCCATACAAAAATTACAAAAAATCTTAAAACTACAGTAAGTCTTGTTGACACTTGACAAACTCGCTCAGCATTATTTAGCTGCTGCATCAGTAAGCAGCAACGCTGGTTTTCAGTGGAGCCCTGAAATGCGCGCAATGTCCGCAAAACATCAATGATAAAATCAAGAGAAGAATCATAGCTCATCGTTTCCCATTTGTCGGTTTGGGACCTGGTACCGGGCTATCAAAATAAAATACCAGGTTGCAACTTCTCGTATTCACCATTGTGTACTGTTTTACTTTTTTTATCAATGCAACCAGTGTGTTTAAAAATACTATATGGGCCACGAAGGGACAGTTTGAAAATTACGAGGCCATAACAAAATTACGATTGGAAAACACTGCCTTAGCTGGTAATCCCATTGAGCCAATGCCACCGGATTCGTTTTATCCCATTTTAACCTAATCCACGGAAGGTGGGCAATTTACCCTTGAACTGGGGAGTCTAATCTCCCCGATGACCCTCGCCTTCGACCTCAAGGTTGGCCACTGGGGTTCTCTGCTTTTGATGTTAAAACTTTATTTTATTGGCTTCGTTTTGTGATGTTCTTGGCACAACGATTGGCCTATTCCGGGGGAATTTCATTATCTATACTCTTTAAAGACTTAATTGTTACATCTCTCTATTGCTACAGTGAGAGGAGGCGAATAAGGAAATAGGTTAGGGCATGGTGTGACAGACCAACCATGTTCCTATAGTACTTGAAACTTTGCAAAAAGTCTACGAAACGTGAAATAACTATGATTTTATCTATGCATTTTGTGTATGAGTTGCATGTTGTCTGCCTACACTATTTGGGAATACATACGTGATGTTTATGTATGTATTTATACTCTGACTAGGAAAAAGAGGGTGTCCTATTTTGTTATAGTCTTGTGAGTTTTCATATAGCACAGTAATGTCTCAAATTATCATCGAGCAGTCTAAACTCTTAGGGGAGCGGGGAGACCCGCAACAGTCGTCAATTAAAATGAAAATAAGTCTTATTCACCCTAAAAACAAAACCTTTAAGAGTTACATTAAAAGAGATGGAATAAAATCCAGTCAGCTAAAGTATTTCTTCAGCTCGTTAGCTTTTAATATTAAAATAATATTTCACTGTTGACTTTGTCTTAACCAAGACTCGAAGAAAGTTAATTTTCTATTCAATTATCGGGCGAACTAAAATCAACTCTTTGCTTTTCATAAAGAGCACTGTTTTAGAATACCGATTTTCTTTTGTGATTGAAGAACATCCGAAGATTTACGCTCCACTACGGAGTCAGCGAAAAAAACAAAATTATAAATCTTATCTACCTTAACTAATTATTTACATTTCAAAGATATTATACCTACTCATCATTGTTATACATTTTTCATCTGTTTTAAACCTGAAATTATGCTGGAAATGATGCGAAGCGTGAAATATCATGGTCTTGTCTATCTATGTAACATTTCGTGTAATCTGCCTGCATTATTATGTACTTACATACATAATTATGTACACAATACAAATACATCATGCCGGTATTCCCAAGTAGGGTAGGCAGAGCACACGAAACGCTAAAAAGTAGGCTCTCACAGTCATACGACAACATGGAGGGCCATGCCACATTGCTTCCATGACCATTTACGCCGCGTGGAACCGACCGATCACCGCGCAGCCGGTCACCAAGCAACCAATACACAACCACCACCCGCGCACGCGATTGGTCGCTCTGCGTGCTGCATGCAGCGACGACGGCAGCGTGGCATTGGCCGAAGAGGAAGCTGGTCAAGATTTTCACCATTCGAATCAGCACCGCATTTTAACGAGACACACCCACTTCGGCAAAAAAAATGCAAGTAATGCCAGACTAGACAAAACCGATTTAAACTCGTTCACTGTCAATGCTAACACGACCTGAGCTAACCTGACGTAAGCAATAAGCATCCGTAACCACTTTAGGACAATTATTGGGTAGAAATAGGTACGTTTTGTTTGAACACGCATGGTGTTAACCAAATATTGTGCTATTGTCCGGTAATTTTCATACTATCCCCTCTGTAACCCGTTCAATACTTTCAAACCCAAGCTAAAACGAGATAGTTAAAATGGGAATACTGCAACCCGGTATTTTATTTTCATGACCCGAACGCTCAAGGGTTGCTATAATCCGACTAATCATATTTCAGCGTTAGTTTGTAACCTTTACTTTAGTTGATATCATGTGAAGCTCATGTTGTGTTATCTTTTTCAAGTTGTTCATAGGCTATTTTATAAAGGAACTAACTGACTAACGAATAGAAATAGAGATTCTATTACATTAGTGGTACGAAGACAAATTAACCCTGTCTTACCATGCAACATGCAACGTACTCCGCATGCCCTAAAGAGGACAGACTAGCAAGAAACCATCAGGATTTCTGCATCCTCATCTCGATTACCTACTCTTGACGTCACAAATCGGCCATTATACATTCTAATCGCCACCAAACAAGGCAACTGGCTGCAAATCAATCATAACAGGTCCCATAATACTGCTTAGTCATGTTAAGCTTTTTTTAAACAACCCAGTTCACTGCAAAGATAAGACGGAGGAAGTAGTCACTCGTGTTACACCGTAACAGTATTTATACTCTTGGATTTAGAGTTCAGTATCGAAGGAACGCGTCGCTGGAAATGTAGGACATTTGTTTAGGCCTGAGAAAAAAATTGGCCGCGATTTTATTCTAATATATTCATTATCATGGATGAATGTAGATGTATGGTTGGGGTAGGAACCAATGTAATGTATCATTTAGATTTACGATATCAAAATAGTTACACAATGTATGTTGCAATCAAGCTACTTCATTGTGCATTATATTTTCACAATACAGTGTGTGCATTGTTTTAAACCCTCGTGGTGTCGAGTTAGAATAACGTCACTTCAGTTCTTCCGTGGACGTCGTAAAAGGCGACTAACGAAACAGGTTTAAGTACGCTTTAGGCGACAAGCTAGCAACCCAGCTCTATTATAAATTGTGCTAGATATAGCTAATAGACGTGAAATAGTCATAGTTTTGTTTGTGTCATATTTTGTATGCTCTGCCTACTCGATTTGGAAACACAGGCGTGATTGTATGTATTCATTGTTATTAGGTCCTGAACGTCAACACATAAAACTGAACTCTTACAGCGCAAAAGATCACTTTGTTCCTTATCACTTCGTTCCAGGTCCGAAATATCCTAGAGAACATTGACCTAGACTCATAAAACACTCAAGAAACAAATTCTCCCAACTCAATTCAAGGGATTAATGCAATAAAGGACATGTTATCTCTAGCACATCCCGCCGTGGCAGAGAAAACCTCATCAGCTAATCAGAAACCTAGTAATAGTTTAAAGTCTGGATGAACGACACATTCGACCTCCGCCCGACCTGGCGTCTAATTCCGGCTGCGGCGTGTTTATAAATGTCAAGTGGACAAGATTTACTAATTCCATTAATCCACCTTCGTACAGACGAAATACGAGGAAAATGCTTGATAAATACGCACCTGAGTAATCTTGTTTAAGTGAGTACCTAGTTAGAATTAAAACCCTTCCCATGAGGACAAAACTATCGTCTAGCTAGACCTTCTTTTTCCAATGCACCCATCCACATACATACCGTCACGCGGGTCACGCCTCTTTCCTACAGGAGTAGGTAGAGACCACTTTGTTCCTCTTGCTACGATCCTGATATACCTCTTTGTTTCGTCCACATTCATTAATCTCCTCATACATCGCCGGTTTCGGGTAATCTTAACCTGACCTATTTCTAAAACGTCCACGGTTTGATCCCGGAACGTCCAACCACACTCCCCATATAAATGTTCAGTATCTTTCATCCATCTTCTCCGCTTGACTAAACCAAAGCATTCTTTAATCCCAGACAAGATTTTACACTAAAAATCTCGGACATAATTCACATTAAGTTCACTGACGCGCAACCGTTGCTCGTTCTAACCACAGGTCGTGACATTTCACCCGCTATCTCCATGTCCATACCGCAGTGTTGTGATAACTCGGGGTCAGGTTCGCAATGGCGCGTAAATATGACATTAAAATTAGTTGCATCTATATTCTGGACATTGCGATTCATCTTGTTTCACCTCTCACTTTATCCAGCTATCTTGTTTTAAATAGACGACTCGCTTTAACTTTTATGCTTGCTCTACAAACCTATTCCACATACGAAAAAGATGAACTAGAGGAAGTCGGACCTGGGACCTCTAGCTTTTCGCAGCTTTCTAAAAATTTGGCATATCGTATGACCTTACTTTATCAGTGCAAAAGGCCGTTGTACTAACCTAAACTCATGATTTCCCTCATTGTCCTCATCACGCTTTAGACTTTCGAATAAAGGGAATCTCTATTATGGTGAATTAGAAAAGTGTTGTTCCGTGTCTCAACCCCAGACTGCTTTAATAGGCTTCGGGTATTCTCTAAATATGATTTTTATATTTAAATTAAGATGATCAGTGCATTGTCCAAATCTGTATTTACATACAATACACATCATGACTGAGACGGACAAATTACCTTCTACCATAACAAGTTTTAAAAAAGTTGGTAAAATCATAACAAATATTGAATTAAAATGCAAAATAACCAAGATTATCAATAATCAAGATTGTTATTCCTCGAATGCTATGAGTAACGCCACCAATAAGCCGCCGATAAGGACAGTAGTAATGAACCCCAATCAATTGTCAGTGAGAATAGGACGAAATATCATCTTGACCTTTTCTGGCAGACGGAAGATCATTGCCGACGGCCTTCGTTGAACGATATAATCATGTCGAACTGACATACGATACAACGAGACTCGAGCATGACGCCATTGAGGGCATTTTTTGAAGAGTTCCATTTCAAAGAGTATAAACACGTGCAGAAACAAAAACAATATCGCATCGAATTACATTTGCTCGTTTTTTTTGTACGCTCGAAATATCGCAAACAAGGATAAAACTCCGACGAAATCAAGTTTACCAAACATTTTTTTTGTTAACATACGTCATTGCGTCAAATGGCAAAGGACTAATTAACATACGAATTTGTCTAATGATGTCAGTGATGATAACGGAAGCATGGTGCGCGTGGGTAGGAGATAAACGGATAAATACAATGTAGTTAACTTTAATATTAGATGTGGAGATTCGAACGTAATGGACTAGGAAAACGATCAACAAGTCTATAAATCTTCTCGCGATCGATAGAATGAAAATAAATGGTCGCACCCACTAAGTAACTCAAGACGAGCCAAGAGCATTCGAGGTAAATAGTAAAAAGATCTCGATCTGGCAACTTGGCAAATGAAGAATTCTAATACGCAATTGCATTTTTTTTTTTTCAGACACACTCACGTGTCTATGATCTTTGCGTTGTTTAATTAAATCAATTACTTGGTATGTTTTTTTTATACAATTAATTATCCTCGAAGTTTTGTTATGAATTAGTTTTTTCTGAACGCCTAGTTAGCTACCCAGAAACATTAGCACCTGAGTAAACAACCTAATCTCAGAATCTCATGTAGGCGTTAATCAAAACATACAAAAAGCTTGCTGCTAAGCGGTATTTGTATTGAAATATGTCCTTCGACTGACAGAAATCGATAGACAGACAAATTTAACCATTTAGTAGCTTTCACTGGCCATCGATGCAACGCAAGTAACTACTAGGCGAAAAGCGAAGAGAATCGATTGAGACGTTTGTGCGTCTCAAGAAAGATTTAGTTCTTACACTCCAAGAATAAGTTGCTTTTTAGAATGAAAGTGAAAAGGAAATTTAAAGAGTGTGGCACATTTTCAAATAAGGCACCAGAGATGAGTAACAAAGGATTAGGCGGAGTTTATACGCATCTAATTACGCGTTTTAATTTTATTGGTCGTCACAATCGCAGCAAAACATATCTAGATTGAAACAAAGAAATAGTAATTATGGCAATGCTATCTGATAATGACGTGACTCAAACAGAAGTGTTTGTCACTATTTCTAATGAGCGTATAATCGTCAGAATAAAAAAAATCATAATGGAACAAAAGACAAATTCAGTCCGAACATGCTGAGACGTTGAGCACATAAACAGTAGATTAATGAAACGAAAGAGAAAACTGGTGACGTCTAAGGAGTTCACACGGTGAACAAGACGTCACGGCTAGGCCATTAAAGGCAAATCCAATTACGGTATCCGTGTGTGACCCTGAACCGTTTGTGATTCAAGCACATCAGGAAATAGAGGCGTGTGGCTTTGTGTATTATAAATCTTCTGGTGTCTAATGGTGTACGCTGAATGCATCCGCATTCATACATGGTCTTGAGATTGTTAGACGATAGCTATCTGTTACACCGTTTGCATGGTTTGCAAGAATACTGACGCCACGCGATCTTTACTGTTTCTGATGAATGTCATGACCAAGTCGTTCCGTTCAGCCTTCAATGAAGTCAAATCGATTATTCTGCTTGTAGCGGCCTTAATTTGCTACCTGTTCCCCCATAAAAATTAAAGGGAGGTAGAGATCAATAAGCTATTAAAGGCAGGCGACAACACGATGGCTGATTGTTCCTCTATTAATTGCATCGGGCGATAATAAATTGATTTCATATATCGACCGGTCAAGTTTCTTTATAAAGCGGTGTCAATGCTGGAGGTTGGTTGAACGTTGGACGTCCCGATTCGGTCATGGCACGCGCGGCCGCCGCGCTTCCGTGGCCCAGAGCTCGACGACCTCCTGACCAGTCGCGTGTGTCTCCAGCGATGATTAGGAAGATAGCAGGCACGTGCATTAGACCTTTGTCAAGTTTTAGTTCTAAACAGTTTTTTATGAATGTTCTATGAGTATAATAAAGACGCAATATGAGATTGTCACAACAATTGATCCGTGGTGTCGGGTTTAGAATAACCCCTCTCCATTTTTTCCGTGTATGTTGTAAGAGGTGACTAAGGAAACAGTTTAAGGTATATTTTAGACGACAGGCTAGCAATCTGTTCTGTTACGTGGAAGCCTAAAAATTATGCTAGAAGTAGCCACTAAACGTGAAATAGTCATAGTTTCGTCTATGTAGCAATTCGTGTGATCTGCTTACCCGCTTGGGAATATAGGGTGATGTATGTATGTATTGCATTATAATTATATTTTCTGATAACGAGCCAAGTGAAGACCTTTAAAATGTTCGTTTCCTTCTTTGCTTATCACTGACGGCACAGCTCAGAAACAACTCCTTTGTCTATTGCATCGGACACTCAGCTTTCTAAACATGCCCTATTTTTCACCGCGCACATCAAGTGTGCCGTAGAAGTTGAAGTAGCTCATGATTGAAGTGATCTCGTTCATGACAGCTCGCATTATTCGAAATACCTCGTATTGATCTGGCTCACAAATGAAGAGAATTTAATTAGAAGCACGTGATTGCACGGAGACGATGGATTGATTGGCAGCATAGCGGACACATCGGGTTGCTAGTTGAATCAAGATTGTTTGATGATCAAGATGATTAGATAGCAAACAGAATGTGCGCCAAAATTCTAGCTAATAGTCTACTAGATGGACTACAACTGCGCAGTCGAAATATTTTTGTTTTCAATTTCTTTTCTTAGTTTTACGGGTTGGCAAACTTCAATGGACGTGTAGAATAAGAAAACACTAAGAGTCTATTCAACCAAACGAACATATAATTGAATCTCAGAATACGTCACTTTTACTCACTTTTGGGGGCGTCCATAAATTACGTGAGGTGTTTTTCTCAATTTTCTGACCCTCCCCCNNNNCCTCCCCCACCCCTCTAATCTCACGTGAGATTTTTCAAAATGTGGGTTTGTTACATACTCGTAAACGCGTTGGATTGTTATTGTAAAAAGAAACATTTATTTGAAAAGAAAAAATCAAGTGAGTGACGTTCGGATACACTAATGAAGTGTCAAATGTAAAGCGCCATCCACATCCTCACTTCGGTTTTTAAGAAATCTAGGTTAAATGGACCAAAATAGTAGTTTTTTTGTTTGTTTCAAACAAGAAAAAATAACGTGATATTTGCCGTGACCCCCCCTCCCTCCAACGTGAGATTAGATGAAATTTGACTCGACCCCTCCCCCCCTAAAACACCTCGCGTAATTTATGGACGCCCCCTTTGTCATGATAAAAATTGATTTTGAGTGGATACTAAACGTGAAATAATCATGGTTTTGTCTATGTAATAGCGTTTCTTGTTCTATGCCTACTCCATTTGAGAATAGTGTGATTTAGGTATGCCTAAGAAAAAAAATTAACTGGCGAGTAGAGAGTCTTTACTAGAGATCGACTTATTTGAAAACTTAACTTTATTTTTGTTTAGTTGAATCGGCCCTAAGGGTATCAAAGATATTTTTGTGACTGCATTCCGAACAAACTGAATCAAAGGTTTGATAATATTATCAAAGTCAGCGACACAATAAACATAAATTTATTTCTATACTTATTTAATTTACGATAAACGCCGAGGAACACGAAAAGGAAGATCGTTAACATGAAAAGCACAATGATTGTTGGTGTAAAGTACAGCGGTAAGTTGTTATCTCCATGATAGATCTATAATCGATGTAATTATACACTTACCTTGATGGCGACGTGTTCGAGTTATAAAGGCTTCGCCAGATTGGACTTACCTGCAACAGGAGTAATATTAAAATTAAATTTCGTAAGTTACATACATCCGTACCAATATATAAATGTGAAAGTGTGTTTGTTTGTTTGTTTGTTTGTCCGTCTTTCACGGCTAAACGGAGCGATGGATTGACGTGATTTTTTAGGTAGAGATAGTTTAGGGCACGGAGAGTGACATAGGCTGCTTTTTATCCCGGAAAAAATTGATGTTCCCGAGGGAAAACAAAAATATAGTTTGCTTGATAGATCGATATCGATCGATGATAAATCGATATCAATCGATAACCGATCGATAGATGATAGAGATCGATGGCGCCGTGTGTCGTTTGAAACGAGAAGTTTTCTTATAGTAAAGTTGTGCTTTAGACCGCAATACATATAACCGAGTTCCACGCGGGCAGAGCCGCGGGCGGAAAGCTAGTACATACATAACCGTCACGCCTTATTCCCTGCGGGGTAGGCAGAGACAACAGAGCGCCATTCGCTTCTATTTTGACATACTTCTTTCGCTTCACTAACATTCATCACTCTCGTCATACACGCTCGACGGTTTCGGGTACTCTTAAGAGGAAATGGAGCGGTCATATTTTGTATGGAAACGTAGTCCCCTGATTCCTCGCTGGATATTACCCGTAGAACAATGATTTTTTACATCAACAATCTAATGGTATATTAGCATGTTCCTATGTTTTCCTTTTTTTCTTTATTGAATTATTAAAGGAGATATTAACCTTCAAAAACATGAAAAATTGGTAAGTTTTTTCCGTTGAGTTCAAACCTCTAGAAACCAATTGTAACACAATTATATCAAAATATAAGAACATAGAAACACAGTTATGACATTTTTTAAACATTTAATGAAAAAACATATTTAATCGGTTAAATTTTGGAGAAGAAATCAGGGGACTACGAAACATTGTTTTTGAATAATTTTCATAGGTATTTTCGGTCCGAGCTGTAGTTGTTCTTGTCGCACTCGACGTCGTCTGGGCAGGTCACGGCGCGACAGCAATAGATTTAGCAAATACCTATTTTTCAATTCCTTTGACCGGCATATTTCCTCTTAATTTGGCCTCCCTTTAGCATTAGCACATCGCCGATCTCGTCGATATACGTTCTTCGAGGGCGCCCTCGACCGACTTGCCCCAACACACTTCCCTTGTAAATATAATATTAAAATTAAATTTCGTAAGTTCTAGAGCCAAAATCTCAATAAACAATTAAGATATCATTTAGCATTGTATAATTTGCAACCTTTGGTATGCACTGCTTAGGTGTGGCATTTAGGAGTTAAAAAATAATTTAATTTGAAGAAGTTTCATTTCGACAAACAGGTTATTTCACTAAGTATAAAATTTTCCTCTTTCGTCTGTCCGTGTCCTGTTTCGTTTTATCTTACACTTTTAACGCGACAAAATTTGAATTTTTCTCAGGAATCCAAAAGCAATACTGGATATCATTATTGCAATAACACTTATTACTGTTTGATAAATCTAAAGGGAACCCTAAAAAAATGTTTTTCTATTTTGTGTGTACGCGGTTCAGTCTTTCAGAAAAAAGTGTCAGTGACATACGGATGACGAATAAATAATGGTTCGCTTTTCTGCCATTTGGCAACGGAACTTACTTGACGCTACTGATAATAAGCATACAGATTTTCCAGAGAATTCCAGCATCAAAATACCGACGCGAGACAGAACGACAACAGAATGCACAGTGATCCGTGTAGAACAAGCTAGCTGGACAAAATTATTTGAGCTTTTTGAATTAAGTTAAATGTAGCATTTTGATAAAGTTTATCATATAATGTGAGAAAAATTAAAATTTTAGTTATACTTCTTATGTAAAAGCCCACCGATATAACCTGATCTCTTGTCACCTACTTGTACTATTGGGATCGAGGTCAGTTTAAGTTGGTACTTGTTCTTAGTTGTTAATAGTGATTTCCCAGGTTTAAATGAGTAATATAGTAAGTTTTCTCTTTTCTTCATAGGATTTATTTTATTCAACGGTAAAAATGCGATAATTTACGAGATTATAATATTAAAAATAAGAAAAATGCAACTTTAGTGAAATTAATTACATGTAAGTAATCTATAAATCAAAACTTAACTAATCCGAATGAAACCTAGGTAAGCTGACGTTTTCCAAAGTTTCTTTATAAGAGTGAGACGTAGACTTGGAATACACGTAATACGCCAATGCCTCATCACTTGTCAGACACCTTTGCTGCATCTGATTACTGCACTCTCGGGACAGTGGATGTCGGCCACTAACTTTTTCAGTCTCACTTACTTCTTTAATTTATTTATCGACGTTTCGTTTTCCAGATAACCTGGATGATATTTCAGCAGCGACTAACAGTTCTTTAGGTGTTCGTGACATGATCAAATCTTCAACACATCTACAAACGTTTTGGAAGTTTTGAACTCCCATTATCGAAGGCTGTAGTCGGTCGCCCAGAGCCCAGTTCATGTTCTTTCGTGCTACATCATTCTTCAACTTGATCACAAAAAACATTTAATGTCAAGTCACCTTGAAACCACTACATATTGTTCGCTAAGAAGCGTTCTCGGTTTCTTCGTGAATTCTCCCATATTTCTGTACGTTTCATTGAAAATCGGGAAATCACGGTATTTATATATTTAACAGACTACACCATTATACCGCTTAAATGTTGTATTTTGAAAACATAAGCGAATTGTGTACCATTTCGCTCATTTTTTGAATGTTTGGTCCAATTTTCAAAAAAATAATAATTTTGAAACTGTACGACTCCTTTCTGAAAAAAATTAATAAAAGTAAGTTGGGCAAAAAAGGAGCAAAAATGAATAACATTTATAATAACCTAAATAGATGTAGCTACTCCGTAAAAAAAATCAAGTCGGGGTGAAGGGGGGGTTTTTAGTTACAGTCCAATGAATGCCAAATTGTGGTCATTATTTCGTAAAATTATAAGTTATCGACATTTTTTTTCGAGTAAAAGGAGAATAATATATTAATAAAGTGACCTATAATATAGTACTTACCCTTAATAGTAGAATCCATCACAAAAATTAACCGAAACTTGTGAAATCTGGCAATGACACTTAATTACAATAGAAGCTAAAATGCAACTAAATTAAGGCACTGAACGTAGTTATTCTATACACTTACCCTTATTAGTCGTGTTGAAAATGATCTACGACAAAACAATACCTGCCAATGCTATCACCAACTAATATAGTAATTACCTTATTAAGGATTTCTAGATAAGTCAATTTTGTTTTTGTCCAGCTAGCTTGTTCTACGTGAGTCACAGTGGAATGAGGTAAAGTATCACACGGGGTTCTCGAGGTTTCCACGACCGTGTTTGTTTAGTAAATGACTTGACCAGTTCAACTAAAACTTGCTTTGCTACAAACGAATAATTATAGAACTGTCATAAACAATTACGAATCAATTCGCTGTCCAACCGTTTTACGCAGTAACACTAGGAAGTTAGAAACTTCTTGTTACTGTGATAGATACTTTTTTCTCGAGCTGACAAATATAGCCGAGCCCTTTAGGCTGACATAAGAACCAGCAATTATTGCGTTATCAATCGTGGAGTCGTAATTGTAAACAAAGCGTATAGAGGCCATTTTCTTTGATGGCAGCTAGTCGATGGTTTGATCTCTAATAATGTTTATAGTTTTTTATGAGATTGTAGCACGATTTACGAGTGTGAGTTAGTGAAATGAGCTGGTAAAAGTGGATTTCATAAACAATCACGAGTATTTGAATGCCTTATTATGAAAATTCATACTAACAATTTTGAAAAAAAAAAGCATTTTGTACGACGTACAGTATTACCGAACAAAGAATGCTTCAGGATATACCTGCGCTGTAGACCAGTTTTGTGACGCGGGAAACTTCGATCTACCAATAATAAAGAAGATTTTTTCGCTGGGAAAACTGTACTAAAAACGGCTGAAATGGCGGCAATCGTGAATGCCGCAAACAATCTCGCATCGGCGGCCCCACGCGTGTTCTAATTTCAAATTATTTATTTTCTTCTTCATATTACCTGTTTTATAAAGTGGAACAATTTTATAAAGTAAACATTATAATGACTGCGCGGGATACAGGTTTCCTAAAGGTCATTTGCTTATTGTAGTTAAAATTATTATGTCGTCCATGGAGCAATACGATGTAAATGATGGTTAATGTAATAAATCTTCCAAGTTGTGTTAGTTGGGCCCTTCATAAATCTGTCTATCGAAACGAGTCTTTGTCATACTTGTCAAAGAGACCCAATAGTTTTAAGGGTCCCATTGCAATCCAGCGTTGGGGCTCGCGATGCTGTTTGCAGAATGATTGGCACCTACTTAAATAAAGTAAACAATCAATTTTGATGTCGGAATCCGAGTTGGATTTGTATTAATAAAGGTCTTTCTTTCTATTTTAGAACCTCAAGCCATATAAATACCTACGAGCTTTTAAGCTATTTAGCGCATAGTATGAGCGTCATCTCAGAATCAGCAATATCTTCAATATTTTTCCAGAAAACTCAAAAGTAGGTACGCGTACGAAAGCTAAAGTAACCGGAAAATCCTGACAGGCGGTCCACTATGCCTCTTACCGCTCAGTGTGTCCCTTTCTTCGTTATCCAAACAGTAAAGGACGCACTGCGACAAAGTTTGTTTGCAGTCACTTACAGTGGATGGACGCGAGACTATAAAATGGTCCTTCGAACACTCTTCATAAAAAAATCCAATCCTTAAACTAACAATATAAAACTAGTTTCTCTTTCTTCATGGACAATAAATCATGATTAGCATGGTTGAAAATAATCATAAACCGTCATAACAATAATAATTTTATTGCAACGTTCCACATTGAGGTTAATCTCTTCAACCTGTATTTGCTTGCAGATGAGCGGAGGTCATAAAGTGAAAAATGTGACAGCAGATAATGAGTTTCAGCCGACCCAGAATCCAGACTGTGGTTCACTGAAGACAAATAAACCTAAAAACCTTATATTGATACTTTGATTACCCTTAATAACCAAGAATATTTCTTCAATGGACGTCGTAAGAGGCGACTAAGGAAACAGGTTAAGGTATATTTTAGGCGACAGGCTCCCCACCTGTCACTATTACACCTGCTAACTTAAAACCTGAAAATGCTAGAAATAACCACGTGAAGTGAAATAATCATGGTTTTGTCTATGTAGCATTATGAGTGCTCTGCCTACACCATTTGATGTGTGTATGTAGTATGTACCATGTACGCAAGAGAAAAGAAAAGCCTCTCAAATTGCAATCGTATTAAATTGGCGTAGCGCTCTGGGAGTGGTAGGTAGATCAGGTCAAAATGACACACGAACAGCCCCCGCTGTCGTCTACAATACCTCGCCCCCGCCTCCCCCATCATTCCCAGGGAGGGTCGTGTACGAGGTTGTCAAGACTAAGGTTGTAAAAAGGTTCACACAACTGCTCTCGACAAGCCCATTTGTTACCGGATAAACATACACTTAATATTCCTTATGGAAATTTCCAAGCTGCCTTGGCTCAGATCTGAAACTTTTATATCCCTACTTAGTTTCCTGCTTAAGATTTCCTAGTACCAAAACTAATTATGTGCATAATCAAGAATCATATCGCAAATATTATCTCATCTAAACCGTAACGAATACATTATACGATCTGTTAACATACCGCAATTGACGAGCTCTGTATCAACTAACATTTTGTTAGGGTTAAGGAAAGGATACCAGTGTCAAAAAATATGAGACGGGATAGAAAATGGTGGTAGAAAGATTGTACTAAGAGAGATCAATTAAATAACCAAAAATTAATAAAAAAATTGAGGAACTTACAAACATGTATGACAAAGATGAAAGTGGAACTATTGTATGATCAAATGATCACAAACAATAGTTTCCTCAAAAGCAGCATACTATTATACGAATAAAGTGGAAAAAGGGGCCCTTGAGGGCAATTTAAATCCTTAAGATAATCCATTTTACAAAAAGTGAACATTCTACGTATTAAAATTAATAAAAAAGTTATTTCCGACACAATTTCCTGAGCCGACATTTTTTCCACTATTTACAACTAAAAGTTCTGTAACTGTACTGTGGGTATAAAACTTTCCTGGCACAAAAGCAAGTAAGTGCCATGCAATTCCTCTGGAGATAAGTCCTTTCGGGCTGGCAAGGCATTGGTGCTAAACGGTTAAGAGGGTACCGTACCCATTATAGAGCAACTAGCATTTAAAGGTCGAGAGAATCTTTCGCCGCGATGCGATGCCAATTAGCGATAAGGTGAGCCGTTGTAGAACTTATACCAATGTCGACAAAGATCATTATTTTTGGCAGGATAGGACAATCGTGGGACATCCATGGGATGTATGCGACCCAGGGTAGAGTTGTGGAAGGCCAGAGAAACCTTTGCCCAGCGTTGGGATTCTAGTACAGGATAAAAAAAGAAGGGATGACTAGATAGACTTCGTCTATGCGACTGCTTGGTCTGAACCAGAGACAAATAAGTGCTTCTCGATTTTTCTTGAAGGCGATATTGTGTTTTGACATGCTATTATTTACTTTTACCAGTTCCGATGTTCGTTTGTTAGTTCGTCTGTAATGAAAGCTAGTAAGTTAAATGTGATTCACTTCCCAGCAACCGATCGAGCCTAGACTTAACACGCACTGCGGTTTTTTTCTTGCGGTTGCGGTCTGGCGGAAAACGCCGAACCGCGGAGGAACTCGCACTGCGGTTGCGTTTCCGCGGATTTCACGTTCAGTATGACAATGGATTTCCTCAGAGCAATATGTGTTGTGGCCTTAGTTTTAAGAAATAAAAAAAATAGAAAACGTCTTCGCCAACATAAGTACTGGGTGCATCCTCTAACAAATCAAAGATATTTGAAGGGACATTTTTGTAACATTGTTGTCTACCGGCAACGCTTCACTTTCGACCGGCAACAAACTTTCGGACTCCGACGACATAATGCAGCGCACAATACACACCTCACTGCTCCGCTTCCTCAGTCGAACTGACGAAAAAACCGCTTTTTACGAACCGCAGTGGGGGCGCTTCCATACATGAAGTATAGGATACATAAAAACGCGCGGTTGCAAACCGCAAATCAAAATGTAGCAAGTTGCGTTTTTAAAATCAGTCACTGAAATAAACCGCAAGTGCGTGCGCTTATAAAGGATGCCCTGGCCTACGTTACATTTTTTGCGGTTGCGGATTCGCTTTTTAAAAACCGCAGTGCGTGCTTAGCCTTAATCCGTGTTTGCATTTGCAAACTTGTGTAAATCGGATGGCAATACAATAATCATTAAAGAGAATTCTGGAGGCCCAGCCAGGACAGTCTCCGCAGAAGGAAACTGATAGACTTGAAATTTGGTACACATCTAGACAATGAAGTTCAGTTAACAAAGAGTACAGACAGCAGCGAGTTTGCACCGAAAACGTATTTTCTATGGTTGGTTTTTTTTACCCAAAATAATCAGAAATTAAAGAACGATAGCACAGTATCGGATCTCTAATAAGGAAACCATGATAAGGGTGTCTACGTTTTTGATCCTTGATACAAAGTGATAAGATCGTATTTTTACGATACGTTGGCCTCTCAGTACATTTGCTCTAACAACTATAGAGACTTGCACTTAGCAATTTGTAGAATTACTTGTACGATTAAGGACTTTAATTCGGGAAAAAAGAAAGGTTTTTCTTCATTCATTGTTACGATATCACTATGGAGTTTACTATGAAATGGTTTGACAGTGACATAGAGGTAGTACCTAAGAGTTGGTAGGCCAACTCTTAATTGTACGATAAAGTAAATACTCACAGGCTACGAAGACTGGATATAATATACTAAAAGACTACAATATTAGTAGGTACGCTAGTCTTTATGTAGGTACGACTGTATTGTGAAGTATGCAATGTGTCACAGTATCGAAGGAATAAAATTGTTCAGCTACGTCTGAGGTTGACCACACAAAGGCGGTATCACTTAAGTTAAAACAATAATAAATAACAATATACAATGACAATGCACAAAGAAAATCATTAAAAGGTCGGAATTGACCCCGCAAACTTGGCAATCCATGCTTTCTTCAAGTAAGCTGCCCTTATTAACGAAACAATCATAACGAATTTATGAGCACAACGTTCTATTTATTTTCTTAGATGGAGGCCTTCAGAGCATCTTCTAACGAGCTACCTTCAAGACGTTGAAAAGAGCATGGTATACAAACATACTTAAAATCATCCCAGCTGTGGAAGGAATGAATCAAATCAAAACACATTCGTTGACTTGAGAAGTTCTGTCCAACCTTGCAGCACTATCATGTCAAGGTCACGAGACGGCTATTTTTGCTATCAGTTGACGAACAAACAGATATCGATAGCAATTAAACAAGTTAGGGAAGGGCCACTCTCTTTAGCCCATGGTTATGACCTTATAACTCATCTGTAGGGTCACTCAACGAGGAAAAATGTCAGGAAGCAAACTTAATACGCAACGATACTAGCAAGCTTTGGACTCTCAAAACAGCATTCTGATTGCATCGCAGGAACTAAAGATGCCAATTGCTGCCATTTATTCGCATGTTTAAACAGCTATTACAGAGTTGTTCACCTGATGCGGTCGCCCCATGTGTTGGAAACTACTTCGGTCGACGTACCATCGCGAACAGGGATTGTTGAGCCACTTACCTATGTTTGTAACTTGGTCGTGTAATACTATCCAATAGCTGCCATCTAGTCGGTCACATCGGTTATTGATTACACGTCTAAATTGCGAACAGTGGCAAGTGGCTCAACAATCCCGGTTCGCGATGGTACATCGTCGTCATCGTCTTTACACTATACTGTACGCCCAACGCCGTCACCTAGTCAGGCTGTGACAGTTGCCGCCGAAATGATGCTGACTACTTACATCGATTCGCAACGTGATTTGTGTGAGAGCCCTTTCAAAGATGCGACGTAAAGCTTCAGGACAGACTTAGTGGAACAGTCATCAGCACCACGTTATTTGGCATAATTTAACTACATTTAAACCGCAACGCTTCGTTGGTTTAATCATAAAGGCATTTTAAATACATAATTAATTTATCGTCATCATTATTGTTAGTTTATTTAAGTGCATTGCAGACTAAGTATCTCTTCGTGTTTATTTATGGCGTATGTAACTTTGACGGACATGCCCTATTGCGTGCAATAAGTGAAACAAACGAGAAAGTGGGCAAATAAATCAGAAATAATTTACATACAATGGTTTTGAGTAATCACTGGCCTGCATTATCAACTTTTCAGAGAATCTTTGATGACTCACGTTTAAAACAAGGACAAATAAACGAAGGAACTTCATAGTGCTTTGTTACTTATTAAAAGAGCAATGCACAGCAATCTCAAGGAGCGACATTAAAATCTCACAAAGCACTGTTAACCCAAAAAAACAATAACACCAATCCACATCCTCATCACCTTTGTATTTTCCTGGCGTACAGCCAGAAACCAACAAAAACGTGTCGACAATACGATTAAAAGCACCAGGGGAACGCATCAAGGTACCTTCCTTGTTCCATCTTGTAGACAAGCGAATGACCGGTTGACTCACTCCGCACAAAGCAACGGACAGCGGAAAACCAAATAGAAGCATTCAACAAATGGACTAATTTAGATTCAACGGCAGCAAGGCACTTGGGTTGGAACGAGTACCTACGGCTGAGTTACAGAACAAAACGTATTCAACTTCCAAAAGTATGGCTCTGTAAAACTTTCGTAGGATTCTATAAAAAAATAAGCAAATGTTTTGTGTGTCAAGGCGAAAAAATTACGATACCGATACCTATTAACAATTAAGTGACGAAATTGTTGCGATTACCGATTTCATTTCAATTTCTGCTCTTAGGTTTTACTGAAGTCGAAATTTAATTTAGTCACACTTCGCTAGTAAGCTAGCAAAAACAAACCACTATCCCAGCAAGTCATCCATCTGTTCTAAACATCATGAATGTAAATAAGTTTTGGGTTAAAACACTGATGTTCCCTCAAAGAAACGGGTTAGCAGAAAGATGCGACCGATGCATAAAAATTATCAGCATCTTCCGCGTTGAGACATCTGCCGGTTTATTTTAACCGCTTTGTGAGTAAACTAAGGGCCGCCGTACACGGACTGCTTCAAGCAGTTGAGACCGACTGCTTAAAGACGCGACCGCGCAGTGAACTATAGTCATTCATTCGCTGCCGTACACACGACTGCTCGAGCAGTCGCGACCGCTTCAAGCCGTCAACTGCATGATGAAATTCCATCAGCACGTCGACGGCTCGCGAGTTGATGCCGACCGCTCGAGCGGTCCGTGTACGTCACTCAGTCATAAACTGCTCGAGCCGTCCGTGTACGGCGGCCCTAAGATGCGCCGGCGTCGGTGAGTCAGCCACGGAGCGCGTGGCCGAGAAATTGGGACTAAATCGGTTCGGAAGGTTCCGTTTAGCCATTTCTTTTGCACGCTACTCCCTTTTTAACTAGTTCGGTATAAACATCGTTTGACGCTAACGTTAAATGAAATAAAAGTTTACTAGCTGTTCCCGCGACTCCGTCCGCATAGAATAGTGACCAGTTTTCCCAGTTTCATTCCACATTTTTCACTGTTTCTTCGGTCCTATTGGTTGCAGCGAGATGTTATATAGCCTAAAGCCTTCCTCGATAAATGGTCTATCTAACACAAAAATAATTTTTCATTTCGAACCAGTAGTTTCTAAGATTAGTGCGTTCAAACAAACAAACTCTTCAGCTTTATAATATTAGTATAGATATAGATGTGGCTTCATTAAGCACATTGGCAAATTGGAGTAAAGAAGTCAATCGTCTAGAAATCCTAACGTTAGACTTAGCACATCTAACCTCTAGAACTCTTAGATTGGTTTCAAAGGTGACCTCTCTGATGCATTTAGCTAATAAGCGAAATAGATCATCATAGATCAGCCCGTGAAGAATCTGGATGCGAGCACGCAAATAAACACATTGCTCTCCTTAACGTCGCAGTCGGGTAAAAATAGGAGGCCTTCGGGCGGACCCGAGACGGAACGAAAACAGGCAGCATGCCGTTAATGTGTTGAATAAAATCGTAAAGATTGTGTAACGCACAACGACCTGGTCTAGAAATGATTCCAGTTTTGTACCATCGCAAACAGGGATTGTTAAGCCACTTACCTATGTTTGTAACTTGGTCGTGTAATACTAATCCAATAGCTGCCATTTAGTCTGTCACATCGGTCATTGATTACACGTCTAAATTGCGAACAGTGCCAAGTGGCTCAACAATCCCGGTTCGTGCCTGCACAATACATCAAACACGAAAATAATCTAAGAACTTGTTTCGACTGTCATATCTTTGGATTTGGACCCAGGAAGCTAATTCAAATTCATGGGTCAACTAACTATTTCATGTCCCTGGTCGCCCTGGTGACGTCTTCTGAGTCACCAATTAAAGTTCTGATTAACCTAGAATACAGTACCCTGAGCATAAAGCGGGACCTATATTTCAACCTTTTTCTAAGCAACCCTATGATGGTTGTCTCCGGACTTGCAGGACGTAATAACAACACAGGAAAGTTGATTGGCCCTCATGATAGTTTGTTGCATATTAATATTACAGATGTTTGGATGAAAAAGTACTCTCTGGACTTATGATTGTGTGTGACGCATGACACTGTGGTGTCCTACCACTAACTTTCGGTTTCGATTTATGCCTGTTTGTTTTCGGTGGTAAAATAAGTTTTGATGGTTTCGGTTTCCATCCAGCCGAAACAGAACTCGAGAAATTTCGCGCTGCAAGCGTACACGGTACAGGATACGGTTTATAAGCTGAGAACAACCTATTTTTTTTAGTCGCATTCCTGTATTTTTCTCGTCAGTGACTTGATCGAACTTGCCGACTGAACGTCAGCATTGAGAACGAAAGGATACCCAAATGGACATTTCGGTGTTAGCTATACTAAGACGGTGGCGGAAATTTAGTTTCGGGCCTAAAATGTGTAGCTTTCTTCGGGCACTAAGCACATTAATACTGGATTGTCTTTTAACTTTCGAATTGTGGTCACACTACTATGACAACTATATACCAATTAGAGTTAATTTCTCGTAATTAACCATGCCATGACATCATTAACATATGACAACGAAAGAACTTCGGGAATTCATCGCCCGCCCGACTTCGTAAACAAAAGAAGACCCAAAAATCGATTAAAAGAGACGCTTTTGCAAATGTTACAGTTCTTTAGTAGAAAATTCACTGCGTATTTGGGTTTTTTATCAAAATACTAACATAACGCCCCACTTTCCCGAAACCATTCCCCATTGACGATTCCGTGTTCAACCAACGATCTCAACCGACGTCCTGGCCCGTTAACGAAATTAAAATTCAATACGTCATAATCAAAAATGTCTAACCAAGCGAGTGCCGGAATTCTCCCGCCTACTCGCAGCGAGCAAACACGAATGGGGTCGACGCTCTTCCACCTACTTTCCCTGTGGACTGTGGGGCTAGGAGCTTGACCGTTGGAAGAGAACGTTTAAATTTGAATTTCATAACCGATTTGCTGCTATGCAACATGACTTGCTATAGGGCCAGGTCAACAAACTTTCTATGAGCGAATGTGTCGTGCGATATTTGAAATTGGAAATAATGTTTTTTTAGAGCACAATTCAGCCAGTCCTCTTTCAGCCAGCCAGTTCTATCGGTCATTACATCATTATCCAAAAAGGGGTGAATGTGAAATGCCCTCAAACAGTGGGTAATTTACATTACCTACGTGGATTTTCCAATGAGTCACAAGCACATTTTAATACATATTAATGAATACTTTCCGCCGTTCGCAATCAATTGTTTAAGAATGGGTAGGTAACACAGTAAACTAATTTTACGAAATGTAGAACGATTTGGTTTAACTAGTTTATTGCATGACGTAGAAGAAAACAACTAACTTTTTCTGGACTACGTCACGCCTGTATTCCCAAATGGTGTAGGCAGAGCACACAAAACGTTACATAGACAAAACGATGACTATTTCACGTTTTGTGGCCACTTCTAGCACTTTTTTTTAGGGTTAAGATGGCAGATACAATAGTGACATGTTGCTAGCCTGTCACCTAAAAGCTAAAATATACCTTAACCTATTTCCCTGGAGAGATGTTATGGACAGAGGCTTTGATATTTAGGTTAAAAATCGTTTTTTTACATCACTATCAATTTAGCAGTAAATTGTAGACGTAAGTTCTCGATTTATCTTTACTAGCTGTGCATTAAGTAACCACAGATTGCAAAATATCTATTACATCCAGGTATAAGAAGAAAGTCTCCTTTCCCTTCAAATAAATAAGCTGCGACATTATGTAAGGGTAGTAGAAAGTGCTTCCTTGTCGTTCTAGGAAATGATCCGTGAGAAAGCCATTATGAAATATGGGTCTAATCAGACAACTAATTATACCAAAAGACTTGACAATCTTCGTACAGTCAGTGACAAAGGTATCACGCGTCAGAATTGCCAAAATATGTACATCATGATGTCATGTCATCCTTAAGGGCGCTTGTGCACTACCATGAATTTTCCGGTCCGGCCGTCCGGGTTTTTACTGTCTGTCGCGGCGTCCCGCTCACGTCAATACTATTTCATGTAAGAGCAAGCGAGACGAGACATTAAGTAAAAAGCCGGGCCGTAAAATTCATGGTAGTGCACAAGCCCCTTATTTTGATATAATAAACAGTGTATGTTACATTTGTGGGAAAGATTCCAATAGATAGATCTCTCTCCAGGCAGATGTTATACCTGGGGACTGAAATCCATAGAAAGGAAATTGGAAGTTGTATTTAGGCAACATTTTGACATTTTGACAGTCGAAGTTATAACTACTCGACCCTAGGTGGCGCTAGGTAGCTTGTAGCTACGCATTACTTCAACACTTTGATTGTGTCGATATCTGTGTTGCTGACTGTACTAAAAGGTGATCCTCCGAAATATAAGCTTCACAGGATCGCGATGACAAACCGGATCTCACTCTCATACATTTGCTATGAAACTTAGACCCCTGTGTGGTGTTGGGATAGAATAACACTTCTCTATTCCTTCCGTGAATGTCGTAAGAGGCGACTAAGGAAATAGGTTTACGTATGCTTCAGGTGACAGGCTAGCAACCTGTCACTATTATACTACCTCTTCCATCTGTTTTCAAACCTAAAAAATATTCTAAAAGTGCCAGTGAAGTGTGAAATAGTCTTAATCATAGTTTTGTCTATGTCACGATTTGTGTGTGCCTACCCCATTTGGGAACATAAGCGTGATTGTATGTATGTATGTATGTATGTACTTAGACACCTTTCAACCTTTCACCTTTCAGTTCCAACTAGTGAAGCTTACATTTCGAAGGCACACACTTCATTATGAAGATTGTCAATCTATGTAATTTCTGGTCTATTTGACTGTCAATGCCTTGGTGCTGTACCATTATGTCAAAAATATGTACATTGTACATATAGGTACTACAACTTTTGCCTCTTATAAGGTTGATGTATAGGCACCAAAATTATACACTATGGCTGTATAATTTATTTATGCCCTCAACTGTACTACTATAGAGAATGGAAAATAAATTCATGAGGGGGCAAGCCCATTTCACAAGGGTTTACTATTTTTCCCAAATATGCAATGAAATAAAAACGGAGATTTAGAGAAAAAAAAATTGCCATTTATTTATTTGTTTTCCAAATCAGATTAGGCACAATATATGTATGTTCGAGCATAATGTGGAAGTATTAAAAACATTAAAAATATATATTCCATTTATAATGGGTGCATTAAAATAGTGTAATAAAAGCTCACACCAAGTTACAGTAGTACAAGATAAAGCTTTTGGATCCACCATAGGCCATGACAACAGCAAAATCCTAACAAAACATAAACTTGCTATACTTATGTAGTGTATAGGCTTTTAAAAAAAAATATTAAATTAATTATTTAATAAGTTTTGTCATAAGATAAGTCACTTTTTATTTTACTTATGTTTCTCATGACAAAAGCAAGCAGGAGTGTCCTATTCCAAGATAAAATTATATTCCCCTTTGATTAAATCATTTAACTACCTATGTTTTAGGGTTCCATATGCAAAGGGTGAAAACGGGAGCCTATTACTATGACTTTGCTGTCCATCCATCCGTCTGTCGTCAAGCTATATCTCACGAATTGTGCTGGCTAGTCTCATTATAACAACAAATAATTATTTAAGAGGGGCTTGCAGAAAACAATCATGATTTTTTGGTGTTTTTGTGTCAATTTAAACTATGGTATTGTATATCTACTTTAAAAGCAAATAATTAAATTGAAATTAAACATGATGTTTACAGTTTTTTTCTTCATACATAGGTACCATCGAACCAATAGATTACTGACCCACCATAGAACCTATTCACAGTGAACGTCATAGTGACATTGCATTAATTGACAAAGGAAATGTTTATGACGTTTATTGTGACAACGTTCTGTGGTGGGTCAGGAATCAGTTGGTTCGATAGTACAACAGTAAATTTAATTAGACAATACAACAGGCAAAAAAGAATTAGTCAGTGTTGTTCATTAATCTATTTCCGTTGCCTCTCTAATCATTGAATATCAATATTATGTAAGTAAAATCTCATGTGTACTGTCTCCACATTGTCAACGCAAGTGTGAAACCCATTTGGAAGAAATAATATAATGGGTAGAACTTATACTAATAGTAATTAGTGATGAAACCACATTATAAAGTGCATTCTAGTTTTATAAGCTTTGGACAAGACAAGCCAGAGGTCAAAATTTTGAGAGGGATCTATTGTTAATGATACAATTATTTAATTGTTGTTATATGGACTTGAATTAAATGATGGAATTCTTGTTATATCCCTAAGTATTTGCCTTTGTACTTTTGATATCTGTGCTTGCTATTTATTCATGATTTGTACAATAAATAGTTTTACATACATACTTACTAAGCCAACAACTTACTAAACAACAACATGTAAAAAAATATGAATGGTGCAATAAGTAGGTATGTCACAGATTTTTAGAAATATGATGGATTGGATTCTTATTGAATTGGAAAATAAACTTTTAAGCTTAGAAGCTGTTCAGAAATTTATGTACATTCCACAATAATCTGATTTTTTAATTAGTTTTGTGAAAAAAAATCAGACCAATTAAAGAAATTGCTGCATCAACAAATAAGTAATCTATTTTCTATTACACTTTTTAAATATTGGTGTTATTAATTTGTGTTTTAATAGTCGGTTTCAGTGTCACCAATTAAATTCCAATTAAACTTGGCACAATTACTTTTAAAAATCTGTATAACTTCATTGCACAAAGTAGAAAGCAATGACAGACAAATAGATGCAGCTCCAATAAGATTTCATCAACTACTTACATTACACCTAAGAAAATAGGTTACTAAACTTAGTTGCCTTTACAAAATCTTAATTTAGCTTAAGTACAAAATGTCGATGCACGCACGTGGTTTTGGCTAAAACATGAATAAAAACCGGCAAAGTTGAACATTAAATCGGCTGAAACGGTGTTATAATGAAACCTAATTTCGTAAACAAGTGGTATGCAAGTAACTGTGCACAATTTCTACAGTTAGGAACACGGCCGCTCGAATTGGCATGAAATCGACTATTTACGTAAGTACGTGCCAAATATTTTCCAAGCGTATCCACCCTCGAACTCATGTCTGATTGAACTACATTTACACATCAATAAACACCGACTAAATACTTACTTTTAATCGCGTTAAGTTCCCATCTCTAGCTGCGTTGAAAACGGCTGTTTTGAAATCCATTTTGCTTTGATGTATGTGACGCAAAAACTAACAATAATTAAACTACCACTTCAGAAACAACACTTTCTTTTGAATATAATCATTGAAAACACACTGATTCACGTGGCAAAATAATAAAATCAACCAAAATGTATAGTTTATTTCAAAACACTCCGACACTTCTCCAGTCTCCTCGCTTATCGAACAGCTGCAACGCGACGGCGACGGTCTGCCATTATTGCTATTTTGTCGGTGTTCACATGTGCCGGAAAAAAAACCCGCAGAAAACGTAGTTAGGGTTTCCATTAACTTTTTTTTTTTGGTGCTTGTCACTTTTTACAGCTAGATAATAATACAAAGCTGAGTTATTTAGCCCCATAAAAGCAATTTTTAGTTCGGTTCAGTAAAACACATTAGCTTTAATTTTCTTCCTTAACTTTTATTATTAGTGTTAATTTAAAAATGTAGTATGCAAATTTTTAAATCATTTCATTTCATGGAAAAGTTCCAACAGCCACGAAAGCAATTCAAATAATATTAAATTCAAATTAGATTTTCCTATTTTTTTTTCAGTGGATGACGTAAAAACTAAGTAACGAAAAATAATTACGGTTTGTTTCAAGCGACAAGTTAGCAAGCTGTCTTAATATTAATACCTTTCAAAACTTGAAACCATAAACATGCTAAAAATGGCTACAAAACGTAAAATAATCATCGTTTTGTCTACGTAACATTTATTCTGCCCTGCCTACCCTATTTGACAATACATACAAGCGTTAGATGTATTAAAAGTTTATTTTTACTTTAATTCTTCATTTATTCTACTTCTCTTCCTCGGGTTTTTATCAGTTCCGTCATTGAAAAACTTTCATTGCCTGTCGGGATTCTACGATTTGCTGAAATTAAGTAAACTAAATGCCGAGAACGCTACTCGATATTCATCACGACATTTGGTTCACATTTAACTTTTTGTTTTCTTTATATTGGAGACACAACTTAACTTGTGATTCAATTCAATTTACTATTAAAATGCCACTTGCATTTAATTATTTAGTGAGTCATTATAAATCATAAGCCAGTTTTTATAATTTCCTTATTGATTTAAAAATAATTATTAGAAATTATAGCAAATTGGCAAAAGGTTTTAAAATCGACCAAATGCAAAAATAATTTAAAGGGAGTAAACTGATCTGTGTATTTTTAATATGCTTGGTGTTTAATATTTTTATGGGTAAATAGCACAGGTTCTAAAATGTTTCCCAAATTTTAAGTTCATTTGGTTTCATTAAAAAAATCGGGTCGGGATTTTGGTTACGAGACTACTGTTTCAAAATACTATCGTGCATTAGCTATTTTGTGGAAATTTTCTTCAATTTTAATTACAACATATTAAAATGTATCTAATAAAAAAAAACATAATAATATTACAAGTTTGTCTTAAGATAGGACTGTATTATCAACATTCCGTTGTTGAAAATTTATAAACAGACTACTTTCCGCTAAAGTGCACGAATTGTTTAAATTAACTGATATCAAAACGTTTAACCAAGTACAAAAACGCATTAATAAATACTATTTTTCTTGCGTCACAAGGTTGAAATTTCAAAGGCTAATGACTAATACGCTGTAAACATTATAAACGTATTGGAACGCCCATTTTCATAAAAGAAAACACTATGTTATGTTCTGTAAAGTTTTTTGACCACCGTGCCAATACTGCACGTAGAGTTCTTATGCATGTATGTATGTATGTAACTCTTTATTGTACAAAATAAACATGACAAAAATAACAAACAAAACAAGACACAAGTACAAAGGCGAACATATCCCTTAAGGGATCTCTTCCTGCTAACCTTCAAGCGATTGACAAAACATGTGAAAATAGAGTAGACACACAAAGAAAGTTGAGAAAAAAAAAATAATAATAATACCACTAACCTAACATAAACAAATATATTATTGTATACATCCTGTTATTAAATTTATACATACATATACAAGTACATAAAAAATACACATAATAAAATACATAATAGACTAATACATATAAGAATAAATAATTATACTACTTGTTGAATACATAAACCTACATGCATTACCAACACAAGTCAGTGACAACACCGTACACGTACACATTCAGGAGGAGCTGTCGAGCCAATACTCTCTCAAACGATTCCGCAGAGTCGCGACGACCCTGAATGTCGATAGGAATGTTGGCTCTGCCAACATAACTTCACATATATTGCAGTGAGGAATCAGAGCCCAAACTCTAAAATCATTTTAAAATGGTTTTTTAGATTTCGTGACAAATTTCAGTTTTCTTTATTTTAGCGGAATATTTTTATAATGGCAATATTATAATAATGTGACATTCCTGTCAGTGTCAAAATATAAAGCTGGTATACACTACACATTCGCCTCGCAAATGGTTTGGATCTGTTTATTAAAGTGCTTCTACAACACACACAAATTATAATATTTTTCGTTGATGGCATTACTCCCTGGATAAAAAGAAAACAGAAGTCATTGAATCAAACGAAATTATATTTGCCCTCAGTTTTACGGTACCCGTGTGAGTTTGATGGTCAGTACTTACCTTTAAATTGAATACTTTGCCATGTTTTATTCGTATTTTAGCAGAAGTAATTTTCAAATTATTATCAGCTGTTTAATATCCGCAGTATATGAATTCCCTGATTATTTACTTATTTATTTTTATGATACTATTTTGCAAGAAACCAATTTATATAGAAAACTACATATAGTTACGCATGCTTGGCATGTAACTTACCAAGATTTTTTTATAGTGGGGGTAAGTTAAGTTCGCAATCGCATTCGTACTTACATTGTACATTGCTTTTACCTGGAAACCCCCACTACCTAAAATTGATAACTTGATGCCGAGCACTATTATTCAATTAAGTATTATAATGATCTTTATTTCACATATCTAGGACATAAACATAACATGTTCCAGAATGAGATTTTCGATTTAAGCAGCACATATTTAGATATAGCCACATTTTATAGCTTGGCAGTCTTTAATATCAAATGCTGCTCATGCAATTCATAGTTTAAAAGCAGTTTACAAGTCTCAGATACAAAATAAATAAGTACGAAACTTTGCATGCTACTTGCATGGAAAAAATACACAACATTTAGAAAAAAAACGCCTTTATTGCCTCATTTGGTTATATACAATTTCGGTTTAAAAATTACAATACCATTTCATCAGTGTTTATTAAGAATAAAATAAAATCAGTGCTGCAGCACGCTAACTTTTCCTACAGACCTAGTTACATTCATGCTTCTGAAACTAATTTTAGAACATTGTGATTCATAACTTCCTTTTCAAACCACAAAATGTTTTTTTATGACATTGTTTTAGTTGATGATGATTTTCATATCATGATGTTTGTACATAAACTAATTCTTAAAACAATGGTGTATAATATTCCTACTACCAAAATAAAATCTCTGGAGTAATGTGGCAGAACTAGACAAATTGAAAATTAAAAAGTATCAACCAGTCACAGACCAGTAATACTGGTAGACTGGTAGAGAATTTAACACATTTGTAGACTATAACAAAAAACAAAAGCTAGCATGCAAGACCATCACACAATTTCAATTCTTCATTTATTAAAGAGACACTTTCAATTACTTTACATTAACTTAAATATCTTCCTGTAATTCTGCTATCCAAGTAGTAACTTAAATAAAATTGTGAGTATGTTCAGAAGAATCAGCGGAACTGAAACAAACAAATAATCAAATTTAGTATTGCACTCAAGTTTATTTTAATTTATTTGTAGATGCGGACTAATGAAGTTATTTTTTTTAAAAGAGATACAAAGACTTGTAACGAAACTGTAAACTAATGCACAGGAACTTGTTATGGCAGATGTGGGACAAGACACATATGGCAAAAAAATATTGGTTCATTTATTAAATGATACTAATCACGTTTTTTGTTTCCGATTCATTCCAATCATATTTTTTAATTTATTTTTACGCTTAGGTTTGTATTACTGCCACTGAAAAAAAATGGATTAAAAAATACTTACTTCTTGTCACTGTCCTAATAGACCTGACTAAATTAAGAATCTGGAATTTTATTGTTGACTGGTCCTCAAAGCCTTGGTTTTGACTTTTAGATCCCCATCCCACTGAAAGAGTAAAAAAATAAATAGAAACATACAGATAAATCTCCTTTGTTGCACACCAGAAAACAATATAATTTAGTCTATTTGTGACTATGGTTACTGTAACATGGCCATAACCTCGAGGTGTATAAAACTATTTAAATCAAGTTGTTAGGCCCGCCGTACACGGACGGCTTCAAGCAGTTAAGACCGACTGCTTAAAGCCGCGACCGCCCGGTGAACTATAGTCATTGATTCACTGCCGTACACACGACCGCTCGAGCAGTCGCGACCGCTTCAAGCCGTCAACTGCACGGTGAAATTCCATCAGCACGTCGACGGCTCGCGAGTTGATGCCGACCGCTCGAGCGGTCCGTGTACGTCACTCAGTCATAAACTGCTCGAGCCGTCCGTGTACGGCGGGCCTTAAGTCCCACTAATTTATAAATGAGTGAGAATCATGAAAGTTTAAATAGTAAATACAATTTAACACAGAAATTTAAGGACATGGAGACCATAGGTGGCCTTATACAAAGCGCAAAGTAATCTAATAATCATATGAACATTATGAATGCCAAAATTTGTATGTATATTTGAAACTGCAATAATAAAGCTACACATAGACTAAAAGTACTGTCCTTCTTAGACAAGCTAGAATTTATTTTAAATTTGTGTAATAAACATTAGGTTGTACCAAGTGTAGGAATTTAAGAACAAAACATTTTGTCATATAATAGTTCAGTTTAAAAACTTTAGTTTAATTTTTTTAGATTTCAGACCTACTGTCTGTCTTTCTTGTATTAAACGGAGAGTTTCTGTATTATAACGTCAATTTCAGTCCTCCTCAGTCGAGTTGAACTTTTTCTGTATCTAACCTTGGAGGATCTCACAATAACCAAACTCAATAATTTTATTAGTAATGAAAATGCATTTAGTAGCTACGTATTGTAGGTTATACTTACTTTTCTGCATGAATCTTTCTTCGTGAAGTACACATACGGCGTTAAGGCAAAGCAAAGAGGCTTCAAACAAATTCCACAAAGTTAACATTTTCGGAAAATGTTTTTACTTGTATGATACAAATTATAAAAAATTCCCAAGTATTCGAAATATTTGTTTTGGCCTCAGTTTTGATTTGACATAAAACTGACAAATCGGCAGGAGAAACGTAATGACAGTTTTGAGGCGTTTGTAAAGATTTTAGCACTGTCGCGCATTGTGCCTGTGGCGGTTTATTACACCAATGTAAACTCTCCTCAAAGTTGTGTGTGTAACTTTAAGCCGTGTTGCTTGTTGTTTGGCAATGCTTTTTATAACATATCTGTTCAAATAAAATATCTACCGAAAGAGAATAAAATTGCTATTGCTAAACGTAGATATTTCATTGTAAGCTAGGAGCTTGGACCAAGTAAATAAGGACTGCGAGGTCCCCACTAAAGGCCGTTCCAAGACAAGTACCATAAGCAGAGATGCGCGTGTCCCTTTCTAATTGGGGTGACAATGAGTTTTTGCAATATGGGACATTCAATGTCGTAATCTTACATACATCACGCTTAATCCCAGATGGGTTGGTTAGAGTATTTTTATGCACATTTAAAAGTTAAATTTGATCATCTACAAGCGTATAAATCTTATTTACTTCAATCAGTAAATTCAAAGCGCTTAACAATTATACGCCAATTATTAAAAATTAGTCGTCCATTTCTTTTGTTGAAAATTATCGGATAACTCATGTTAGATAAAACGAGTTTAGCTCGACATGTTTCGGACTAATTCGTAGCCCTTCATCTAGGATCTAAACTCGATTTATTTAACGTCCGTCCAATAATTTTCAACATGAGTGAGTCTCACGGTAGTTTAATGCATAACGTCCATTTCTCTGTTTATTCGAAAGTATTTTATACAGGGTGTCCCAAAACTCAACGATAATTCGGGACCGGATGAAAGGCCAAGTCATACCAGTTCAGGGAAAAATAAAAAAAAAAATCCATGTCACTCGGTTCAGGAGTAATAGCCACTTTTTCAAAAGAGTTGAAAATCGACACCCTTGGTTGTATTTTCTAGTCCTGTGATCACCAGTGTCACTATTTCGCTGGGGTTTTTTTAATTTTGGGATCTTCATTAACGATGCTATTAATCGCAACCACAAATTGATGCCAAAAACATTGGTAATTTAATAAAATAAGTCAAGTTTTAGAGAGCCATAGTTCACGAAAATATTGTTAGGTAACTTTGACTCTTAATTTTGAAAAAATAAAGTACTGGACTACCCTTGGCAAGTTATTTCAAAAGATGGCGCATTTAATGAAGATTTTAAAATGGTGCAACACATGCCCTTTTGTTTGCCATTTAAAATTTTATTGCTTAGTTTTTGCAAATTGAGCTCATTTTCAACAACTCAACATTAACAATTTTGTTTCTAAAATTTGCTATTTTTTGTTTCTGGTCTGTAATAGAATTATTATTTTTAGCAAAGAGTTAATTGAGTCAGTTAATATTATAAATGTGAAAGTTTGTGAGTATGGATGTTTGGATGTTTGTTACTCTTTCACGCAAAAACTGCGCAATGGATTTTAATGAAAGTTCAAAATAATGTAGCTTGTACATCAGAAATATCAGAATACCGCATAAGCTACAATTAGGTATTAAGGTATTGTTTGAATTGTCTAAACATGACGATAAGCAAGTGTCAAGTAGGTAAGTAGCCGAAATCTACGCGGACGTAGTAGCGGGCGGCCGTTAGTAATTAATTCTATTGTTAAAAACATAACAATAATATTTCATAAAAAAACAATTAATGGTTCGTTAAAGATTATTTGAACGATGAATATCCTGAACATTAAACTATCGTGAGACTCACTCATCTTCATACACGGATAACTCTCTAACGATAGTAATAAAGGTAGTTGTGCGCCGGTGTCAGTTTCGTCGAGCACGAGCAGTCGCGCGAATAGAGCTGTGGCGCGCAGTGTGCGTTTGGCAGCAGCAGCCGTCGCGGCTCTTAAATAAAGGGCTAGGAAGTAGCCCGAAACATTTCGAGCTAAACTCGATTTAAAACGTGATTTATCCGTTTAATTTATAGGATGAATATCCTGACAGGTGGATCGGGCACAGTGATGGTTCAGTTTAATGTTTCCCCGACCACAAAACGAGACAATGCAAACACTAAACTTAGTCTCTCCCCACATTAGTCGATGCCGTTTCGGCAAAACGCGGACGAAAAAAGCTTTATGTCAACGCAATAAGAGCGAACAAGACGTTAATTGGCTCGGCAACGATTGGCCGACACGAAGCGACGACTTTTGACGGGAATACGGCGTTTTGGCGTAAAGCTGTTTGCGTCCGTACGGCGCTGTTAGCCGCCAATCGCCAACGTTCGCAGTCCTACAGCGCCGATCGGCGCCGGCGAGCGCTGTACGTCCAGTGCGTTCAAATGTAGTCGTTAACGAATTAACGCAAAATTGTATGGAAACTGCGACAGCGCCGCCAGCGGAACGTTTGCACTACTGCCACGGTCGACACGTACAATTTTGCGATAACCCGCAAACGAATTCGTTAACGACTGCATGTTCGATTACATTACACTAGACGCTCTGTTCGCCCGACTC
>BHDV01063494.1:86027-101481 GCA_005406045.1 Adoxophyes honmai
GGAGGGCGATGCGATCGTTGTGGGCGCCTTGTGGAACGCGCCCACTGTCAGTGTCAGTCAGTACGTACACCGTACCGTACAGTACAAAACGTAAACTTGTACTTGTGTTGTATAAAATATAAACTTGGAAATTATACCAACGGAAACGATAATTTAAAGTAAATAAATTTGAATTTCTTTGTATTCTACTTGTAATATTTTAACGAGTGTGAAAAGCTTTAGCTTGTTTGAACTCCATTAACTTTAGTTATCATGGAATCTACACCGGCTACTTCGGAAGATCAGACGAGTGATCATAACATTAGTTCATGTTCTACAACTTTGAATAACGATGAAGAAAGAACTGCTGAGGAAAACCATTTAGAAAAGGACAGCGACACGCAAAGCAATTCGTCAAAAAAAGAAATTGAGGTTTCTGGAAATGTAGATGATACTTCCACCTGCGCGGACCCAGATAGTACTTCTCCTGATTCAACAATCGTATCTTCGCCCAAGGTTCCTAGTGTTAGTGCTCCCAACGAAGTAGTGAACATTGACGAGGACTCTACGGCATCAACATCTCAGACACTGTGTACAGAATCTTCCACGAAATCAAGTGATATGCTGAATGGAGAATATTTGAAAACTAAATATGACCTTTCGAAACAAAGTGGAGAAACAGCGTCTTTAAAAAGAAAAATTGAATTGTATGGTCCAGATGTTGGGCCGAGAATATACAAAATTAAGGGAAACCTTGTTACTCCGCCTGTCTTAGCTAATAATTTGCCTGAAATATTCAAGTATCTACCTGTATTTGGTAAATCTAAGTCTAAAGTTGACTTGGAGAACTTTTACTCCAACAAAATAAGGGAGTTTGTTGGATTTGATATTAATGATACACAGTTTAGTAATTTGGCGAAAATGTGCAGGTAAGAAAACAGATTAAGGTAACTTTAGACAAGCTTGCCGTCTGTCACTATAATAAATTATGCTAAAAATAGCTGTGAAATACTAAATAGTCATGGTTTTATCTATGCAATGTTCCATATGCTCTGCCTAGCCCATTTGGAAGCAGATTTAATTTGTATTTGTATTACCCAGAAGGCAATAATGGGACCTTATTACTAAAACTTAGCTGTCTGTCCATCTGTCTGTCTGTTACCAGACTGTATCTCAAGAACTGCATTAGTCAGACAGTTGAAATTGTCACAAATTGTTTCTGTTGCCACTATGACAATAAATACTAAAAATCCCAACTAAACAATTTTTTTTGGTAACACATAGGCTCACCTTATGACATTTATTCACATATTTTGTTTCAGTCCAGAGCATCTACGGACAGGCAAGGAGCTGGCGATGTCAACCCCTTACCCCACAATGGCCATGCTGTCAACCATGGACAAGGACTATGAGAAACGGGAGAGCAACCTGTGCATTGTGAAGAAAAATAAACTGCGCTTGGCAAATGATCCATGCAATAATTATCATAAGAGGCTGAAATACAGGGGCATTCGTCTGATGCCTCTTTCACAGGTGAAGATTATAATTTTTTTTTTATATGTTCACCCTTGATGAATGCTTGTGTTGTCAGGTCTAGAATAACATGTTTCTATTTCTTCCTTGGTTGTTGTAACAACACAAGGCTGGCCAAATTCAAGCACACGCACCACAAAGTGATTTGCCAGTGCATTTGAATTGGCCTGCCAAGTGCACTCAGCCGGCATGCTTCTCCTGATTAGTCATGTTAAATTATTGTGGCCGCTGTCACCATAGTATTAAAAAAAAAAATTGTCTGGAAATTAATTGGCCAGCTTTGTTGTAAGAGACAACAACTAAGAAAACAGGTTTTAATGTGTTTTAGGGGAAAGGCTAGTCGACTGTGGCTAATATGGCTGCCAACTTGAAAGAATATCACTGTTACATTTATTTTGTCTTAAGATTTTTATGCTAACATTCCAGATGGACCTTGACATTGATGACAAGTCGCCACAAGACCTTGAGCCAGGGAAGGATGTCATCTACCATGTGAGGATATACCGGCCGTTCCCCTACAACATTAAAGAGAAACATGTAAGTACCTCGGCATGAACAAATTGTCCCGAGTGGTGCCGGGTTAGAATAGCACCGCCCCCTTTCTTCCCGTGGGTGTCGTAAGAGGTCGACTCTGGGAATGGGTTAGTGTATTGTGGGCGATGGGCTATCAGCCAGTCACTGCAATATTACGTTTAACCATCTAGTTGCCCTGAAATTGCTAAACATGGCATTGGATATTTGAATTCACATGCTCCGCCTACCTCTCTTGGCAAGACAGTGAGAATATGTATGTTTTTAGGGTTCCGTACCTCAAAAGGAAAAAACGGAACCCTTATAGGATCACTTTGTTGTCCGTCTGTCCGTCCGTCTGTCCGTCCGTCCGTCCGTCCGTCCGTCCGTCTGTCAAGACCCTTTTTCTCAGGAACGCGTGGAGGTATGAAGCTGAAATTTATATCAATTACTCAGGTCTACTGTCCCTTGAAGCTGTGAAAAAATCAAACTTCTAAGCCACCGCAATCAAAAGATACAGCCGTTTATGCCGCAAATTTTCGACACTTGCAAGGGAATCAAAACCTACAGGGTGCTTCCCGTGAATTCAGAATCTTGAAATTTGGTACGAAGCAACGTCTTATAGCATAGATAAAGGAAAAATTACGAAAACCATAAATTTTTAGTTACATCACATAATATATTTTTTTTTAATAATTTTAAACTTACTACCCATTTCCTCATAAACGCGTAGAGTTATTAAATTCAAATTCATACCAAATACTCAAGTCTATAATACCTTTAAGCTGTAACAAAATCAAACTTCTATGTCAACGCAATCAAAAGAAACAGCAATTTAAGCTGCATATTTTGAAACTCGCAAGTAGTCGCAAGGGAATCAAAACCTAAAGGGTACTTCCAGTCGACCTAGAATCTTGAAATTTGGCATGAAGCAACGTTTTATAGCACACATAAAGAAAAAATTCCGAAAACCTTAAATTTTTAGTTACATTACAAAATATATATTTTTTAATAAATATAAACTTATTACTTTTTTCCTCATGAACGCGTAGAGCTATCTATAATAAAAATACCATAGTTATGACTCGATTGTCGTAATGAACGAACTTTGTAAACCTTGCAGGTTTGTACGGAACCCTCGGTGCGCGAGTCCGACTCGCACTTGGCCGGTTTTTTTTCATGTAATTTGAATATGTATGAAATGTGACAACTGAAGTTAATTTACATTTAGTGGAGTACCTAAACCGCCAGAGTATACGAGTGAGTTTCAAAAAAATTGTACATAAATTAAGGGTTAATAAAAACAAAATCACGATCGCGTCTTTTGTGTAACGAAAATTACCTATACAAAATGTATGGGTAATTGTCGTTACACAAAAGAATCAATTAACTTTTGTTTTTATTAAAGCCCTTAACTATGTACAATTTTTTTGAAACTCACTCATACTGCACAAACTTCCCTTCCTATACAACTTGGCACGATTTTAGAGAGAGAGGGTAACTTCGTATAAAACAATTCCATCTCCCCTATGCAGGTATGCACGCGGCACTCTATCTTCAGCCGCGACGTGGTGCTGCTGGCCCGGAGTCGCTTGTCGGCGCTGCGCGACCGACTGGCTTGCGCCAACAATTTGATCTCTAACTTTGTCGACGTTTAGTTAGTTATTTGATAAACCAAAAAACCGGCCAAGAGTGGATTCCGCACCAAAAACAGTAAAAATAACTGTTGTTTCGTATTATTTCTACGGGGGCCCCCCTTAGTTATTATTATTTTGATTTTAGTATTTGTTATAGCGGCAATAGAGATACATCAATTGTGAAAATTTCTATTGCCTAGCTCTAACAGTTCTTGAGATAAAGCCTGGTGACAGACAGACAGTGAAGTTTCAGTAATAAGGTCCCGTTTTCACCCTTCGAGTACGGAACTATAAAAAAAGTCTCTTATCTTTCCATAATGTAACCAACGGATTAATTTAAAAAATTACATGTTTTTAATCCAGTCGACATCCCTATAGTACAGTAAATATGCAGTTTTCCCTATGCAGGTATCCACGCGGCATTCTATCTTCAGCCGCGACGTGGTGCTGCTGGCCCGGAGTCGCTTGTCGGCGCTTCGAGACCGCCTGGCCTGCGCCAACGATGCTGGTGTTAGGCTCGATGCTTCGGAGAACCCGCATGATCTGCCTACTACTACGGCTAAGGTTTGTGTCACTGATGTCTCCGATGCCACATATCACCCATCCTATCACCCTAGTGTCACCAGCACCAGCGACTCCAGTGTCAGCTGCAAATCCTAGTATCGGCATGTCAGCAGTGATTCTCAGTGTCCCTAATGTCATCAGACTCTAATGTCACCAGTGTCCCTAATGTCATCAGTATCAAATGTCACCAGTCTGTCTAAGGTCACCAGTGTTTAATGTCACCAGCGTCCCTAATGACACCAGTGTCTCTAACGTCACCAGTGTCCATAACGTTACCAGAGTCTAATGTCACCAGCGTTTCTTATATCACTATTGTGCCTAATGGTACCAGTTTCCCCAACGGCAACATTACCAGTGTCCCTTATATCATCATATATCATCCTAATGTCACCAGTGTCCCTAATGTTATATTTTTAACCCAGTACACATGTAGTTTCTGTCTACCGCTGTGGGAAAGAGGAGTGACGTTATGTATGTATGGCGCCAGGAGCTGTTCCCGTCGGGCTTCCTGTTCATCAACAACGTGTTCTACGTGGACGCGCGCGGGCGCTGCGCGGACCGCTCGGCCGGCGTGCGCGCCTGGGCCGCCGCGCGGGGCTGCGGGGACTTCCCCGCCAAGGACCTGCACGAGACACGGCTGGAGGATATCAGCGTCAGGCTTGGCCATCCTGAGGTAAGTTTCTCTTATCTTGTCAGGGTATCTTGAAGTAAGTCTTGTGGATTTATTGGACAGCAACCTGGGCTATTCTAGTTTTTGGTGGTCAATCTATTGCTAAAAGCCGGTCGCAGAGCACAGCAGCGTTGGCTCCCTGCTATAAGACACGGCTAGAGGATATCAGCGTCAGGCTTGGGCATCCTGAGGTAGGTTAGGTTAGGTTAGGAAGGAAGGACTGGGCTATTCTACTTTTTGGTGGTTAATCTATCGCAGAGCACAAATAAATTGGAGCGTTGACGCGCTATCTATCTCTGTCGCACGTGTGCAGTAATATTGCCCTCACGCTCGCACAGTTCGCGACCGGCCTTTAGAAAAACTGTGATGCATTTCTGTCCGAGGCTTTGGCTTCTTCCCTGCCAAGCACCTCTATGATATGAGACACAGCTGGAGGATATCAACGCCAGGCTGGGGCATCCTGAGGTAAGTCTTGTAAATCTCTAGGCTCAAGAAGGACTGGGCTATTTTATTGCTAAAGAGGCTGGTCGCGGAGCACAGTAATTCACCCGCTGCTGTCTATCTCTGTCGCACGCGTGTAAATATTACCCTCTCGCCCGGGGCTTCGGTGACCTTCTGAGGTAAGTCTTTGTAGATCTCTATGCTAGCGAAAGACTGGGCGATTGTAATTTGGTGGTCAATCTGTTGCTAAAGGCCGGTCGCGGCGCACAGAGTAATTCGAATGTTGACGCGCTATCTATCTCTGTCGCACGCGTGCAATATTATCCTCAAGCTTGCACTTGAGCACGTGCGTCGCACTGTGCGAGCGTGAGGGCAATATTACTGCACGCGTGCTACAGATATAGAAAGCTGCGGGTCAACGCCCGAATTTCCCTGTGCTCCACGACCGCTCTTTAGCCAGAATACTTTACAACACACGCTACACATTCAGAAGCAGCGCAAACGACAGACTTTCTGTGCGATCAGTCTGCCGCGCACAAAAAGTCTGCGTGGATTGTATGCATTGTGCGCCGGATTTTTTGCGCGTCGTATGCGTTACTGCATATAATTCCATAGGTTTTCACAGACTAAAAAGTCCGTCGCGGATAGTCTGTCGTCTGCGCAGGGCCTCAGCAGGAGCCGTCGAACCAGTACTCTTTCAAACGAATGGTACTCACCTAACCTTTAAATTCCAGGTATACGTCCACCAAGGCAACTGCGAGCATCTCTTCACGTTCTCCGAGATCCGCCTCCTGGGTCCAGACGACCCTCTCTCGTCATCCCAGTACCCTTGCCACACGGCCGTCTCCCAGAACCAATCGGTCTACTGCACGACTTGCGCGGAATTTGGGGCGAAATGGATCGTCACTGGGTGTGCCACTGTGCCCTTTGACCCTGCGTTCTTCTGTGACACTTGCTTGAAGATGTATTTGTATAAAGATGATGAAAAGGTGGGCGATTTCAAGGCGTACTCTTATAGGGGTAATGAGATTAATATGTTGAAACCTCAAGGGTGATAATGATAAGTGTAAGAATATACTGTGATTGGATACCTGTGTTTTATTTATAGTGTAACTAACTGTGCCCGCGACTTGTCCGCGTGGAGTAGTTATTTTGGGCATTGCCTTTTTTCTCAATAAAAGGTAGTCTATGTCCTTTCTCGGGGTCTAAGGATTGTCTGTGCCAAATTTCATCAAAATCGGTTGAGAGGTTTAAGCGGGAAAGCGTAACAGACAGACAGACAGACAGAGTTACTTTCGCATTTATAATATTAGTAGGGAAGTAGGGATTAGTGACCCCGAAATATTATGTCGATCTAAATTCCATCAAAATAGGTTTTCTGCGGGTCAGTACCGACCGGTGCAGCTCTAAGCTATGGCTTTAGGCTTGAAACCACTGAACTTCATAATACCTTGGTTCACAACACAATATACCTTTGGACCTTCTTTTGAAGGCAGTTAAACATGGATTGAAAATCGTCTTGCACAAAGTCTAGTTAGGTATAAAATAAAGGTCGGGTGATTAGAATCCGTTCACGTGTCACTTCTGATTGCTTGCGTGCCGGAGCTGATTTAAAAGTGCATTTTACACCTACGTACCTGTTTGCTGCATAGAGATGGATGATTCCGATCAGACTACAAGGTTGCAACAATAGCTGCCGGGATTAGTGCCTGGAATGCAGTCAACTCTTTGAATTAAGTACTAGTTACACTGAATTGACGTGTGGTGTTGGGTTTAGAATAACACCTCTCCATTTCTTCCGTGGATATCGTAAGAGGCGATTAAGGATAAATAAGTTTCGGTATGAATCAGGCGATGGACTAGCATCCTGTCACTTTTGTATCTGTTTACTTGAACCCTAGAAAAATGCTACAAATGCCTGCAAAGCGTAAAATAGTCATGTAACTAAGTAGGTTTTGACTATCTAACGTTTTGTACATACATACATATTCTCACGCCTTTATTCCCAAAAGGGGTAGGCAGAGCACATGAATTCAAAATCCAGTGGCACGTTTAGCAATTTCGGGGTAACCAGATGGTTAAACGTGATATAGCAGTGACAGATTGCTTGCCCATCGCCTACAATACACTAACCCTTTCCCAGAGTCGACTCTTAGGAGTCTTAGGACATCCACGGGAAGAAAGGGGGAGGTGCTATTCTAACCCGGCACCACACGGGAACGTTTCTTATGCTCTGCCTACTCACTTGGGAATAGGTAGGTACTGGCGTAATCTGTGTATGTATATTAATTTTGTAACTTAAATATTCTACCACAGGATTCAGGTTTCTTTAATGCTAGGCATTTTTCTGAAAGGGTTTAAACATTATAGTGGGCACAATACGACATGAATGTAGCAATGTACCTAGGTAAAATTTTATAAAGAACTACCTAGTTGCATGTTACATGGCATCCTCTATTTATAGTGCAGTGGAGCAACATCGTTCCGTCTTCATTACCCGGACAGCAGTGAGTAGATAATGACTTATGAATTATGAAGCACTGCAGTTTGTATTTACTTATCTACCTATTTGTAATAGACTAATAGAAGTTGGTTTCCGAGTGCTGTCGGGTTTAGAATTACATATCCATTTCTTCCGAGGATGTCGTAAAAGTATGCTTAGTTGGTTTGGTCATATGATGGATGAGGGGATGGATGAAAGAAGATTTACGAAACAAATTTATACGGGAAATGTGGTGCAGTGGGAGGGGAAGACCTAGACGGACGTTCCGTGGCTAAATCGCGGACGTTTTAGAAACAGGTCAGGTCAAGAGTACCCGCAACCGACGAGCATGTATGAGGAGATTAATGAATGTAGACGAAGCAAAAGAGGTTTGTCAGGATTGTAGCGAGTGGAACAAAGTAGTCTCTGCCTACTCCTATGGGAAAGAAGCGTGACGTTATGTATGTATGTGGGTATGTAATGTATGTATGTCGTAAAAGGCAACTGTAGGAAAGACTAATAGAGAGATCTATCTCCAGGCAGATACTACGCTTGGGAACCGAAGTCCGCTGAGGGAAAGTTGGAAGTTGTGTTTAGGGAACCGATCTTCGAAACTGCGTTAGCGCGATGTAGAATACTTTGACAGTTGAAGACGTTGATAATGTTTGTGGAAGAAGTTCTACTATTAGGAAATAGGTGGCGCTAGGGTTGCTACACAATGATGGAAAGTAGGTTAAGGTAAGGTGCTAGTAACCAAACCATCGTTATTACCTCGATTTTTCGATATTCGATTGTCGTGCTAAGGGCTTGTGCACAAAACTGCGATGCGACGCGGTGCGAATTCGCAAACGCAGAAAATTACGACGTGAATTGCTGCGATGCGATTTCGTGCGACAAAGCCCAAAGCGTCTCCCAGGGTGACTTTGACAGTTTGAATGAATTCGCAAGCTCTTGCGACGCGTCGCGCGAGTTCGCAGGTTTTTTGCGATGCGACGTCGCACCGCCGTTTTGTGTACAAGCCCTAATCTTACCATAAAGACGAGAGTGTATCCGTTTTATATCACTATCTGTCATTATTTAATGTTTTGTCTAAAGTCTAAACCACACGTAATGCGTAGGCAGTGCCTACCAAAAACGTATGGCAATTAATTATAATCAGTATATTAAAATGCTATTTCGCTTCTAACAGGCGTTCCTCCCACTCTAAATTTAAGGATACAAGACAATGTATTCGTTAAATAGTAATTAGTTATTCTTTAAACAGCGGGAGCCTTATTTTAACAGATGATGACTACAAAGAATTGTCTGAGTTCTACTATTATGGTGTGTGACTGTGTGAGTCAACTAGATCACTATTTTAGTCTAATCTTCGGTCAATACCTAATTTAAACTGAATGACGGGCATAGGATTACGTACGGCTGTATTCCCAAATGGGGTAGGCAGAGCACACGGAATGCTATTAAGACAAAAGCATGACTATTTCAGTGTGGTGTCGGGTTTAGAATAAAACTTCTCCATTTCTTCTGAGGATGTCGTAAGAGGCGACTAAGGAAATAGGTTAAGGTATATTTTAGGCGACAGGCTAGCAACCTGTCACTATGATACCTGCCTACTTAAAACCTAAAAAAATATGTCAGAAGTGGCCACGGAACGTAAAGTAAACAAACGTGTAGCGTTTCATTATGCTCTGACGTGATGTATGTTTGTAATATAGGTACTTACCTAATAAATTTTTATTAACATTGGGAAAAAAATGACTCTGTTTTTGCAAACTGGCCAATGGAACTGTTCTCTCTGATATACTCTGGGATTAGGTTTAAGAATAGCCAGGTGCATGGTAGCTAAAGCTGAACCATTATCGGTATAACTGCTCAGCGAATCAACAGCAATTGAGGAGTTAAGATAACTCTGGTTGCCATTAGCTTCCGCGGGGGCGTCTTCCAACCATTGTATGCAGTTCTTCCACGGCCACTCATCCTACTAATATTATAAATGTGAAAGTTTGTCAGTATGTTTGGATGTTTGTTACTCTTTAACGCAAAAACTACTGAATGGATTGTAATGAAACTTTACAGTAATGTAGCTTATAAGTACATCAGAATAGCACATAGGCTACAATTTATAAAGTTTTTTTTTTAATTTTTCAAAATATGACGATAAGTGTCGAGAAAGCAGGAAAAAAATTACTATTTGCTGGCTATTCTGGCGGGCGCTTCTTACTACTAATTCCAAAATCTCTTCTGTGTTAGCCCGAATTTAACGCGTGCGAAGCCGCAGGCAAAAGCTAGTATACTCATAGTTTTTATCTAGGAATTTGCGGGAAACTCTCCAATAGACAGATCTCTCTCCGGGCAGATGTTATGCCCGGGGACCAAAGTCCACGGGAAGGAAGTTGAAAGTTTTTTTTTTTGATTTTTTAGTTTTTTTTATATGTGTTCGCTGATTACTCGAAGACGCCTGGACCGATTTGGAAAATTCTTTTTTTGTTTGAAAGGATATAGTTTCCAGGGAGGAAAATCGAGGGCAACCCTCAAATTTAATAGGCACAGGTAATGTTTTTAGTACATTTTTTCAAAGCTACACCAGTATTCACGTTTAGCAGTAAAAAAACATGACTGAGCTGATGATGGAAGGTCACGCTCATTAGATAAATGCTTTCAGTAAGTATATCACAAATTTGAAGCCGGGTTTTTTTTTGTTTAAAATTATTAGTCTGTGAAAATAGAATCTAGATATGCAATTATATGCAGTAACGCAAAAAGTCCGGCGCACAATGCATACAATCCATGCAGACTTTGTGCGGCGCAGACTCGATCGCACAAAAAATGTGCCGTCTGCGCTGCACCTAAGAAGTAATGATGGCAGCCAACCAATCGGGAACTTCACCCACAACTTTACTTTGTAACTACTTAAAGAATACAATTGTTAGCGATATTTGATTGGGTATTACGATGCCCTGACGAGTTGCACTAGGGTTCTGATGCGGAAATGCACAATCTGCAAGTTTACTTTGTTCATAAGAATACTTTGTACACGTGGTGCTGGTTCAATGATGATCTCAGATTCGTTTGTGCAATACAATAAGACTAACTCTAAGAATAACTCTGTACATATTCTCACGCCTGTATTCCCATGAGGGGTAGGCAGAGCACATGGATTCAAAAATCCAGTGACACGTCTAGCAAATTCAGGGTAACCAGATGGTTAAACGTGATATTGCGGTGACAGGTTGCTAGCCCATCGCCCACAATACACTAACCCTTTCCCAGAGTCGACTCTTACGACATTACAGTAATTTTTCACTATTTATTAAAACCTCCCCTTCCCCGTGTGGTGTCGGTTTTAGAATAACATCTCTCCATTTCATCCGCGGATGTTGAAGGAGTCGAAGGAAATAGGTTAAGGTATATTTTAGGCGACAGGCTAGCAACCTGTCACTATTATACCTGCCACATCAAAACCTAAAAATATGCTAGAAGTGCCCACAATACTTGAAATAGTCATGGCTTTGCCTACGTAGCGTTTCGTGTGCATTGCCTACCCCACTTAGGAATACATGCATGATGTGTATCTATGTGTGTACCTACTAAAACCTAAAAAAAAAATGTTCGAAGTGCTACGAATCGTGTGATAGTTATGTTTTTGCCTCCTTATGTAGTAGCGTTTCGTGTTATAGTAGCCTTTCATTTTCAGGTTTTCCATCATTTCAGTTCAGATTATCTCCAAGTAGTCTCGACAGCAAGATTATCACTCCACTTACCATGGCAACCCACTTCGCAAAACAAAGTTACATCAATAAAGGATGACCCTAATTATCTGGTAGTCGGTAGCGGAGGCTTTCGCCCTACTTAAACAATTTTGATAAGAGATCTGTTGGGCCATGCTTGCGAAAGCGATACGGTGTGACCAGGTTAACTTAAGTCAACACCATGCCATCAAATTTTCCTCTGGAAAAACTTTATTGGCGTCCTTTTGCTGACATCCTTTTTTGATGGATTTAGGCATTCCAAAGCAACGTAGAATGTGGTTTTTTTTGGCTCGTATGCATATTCTATTATACTCCGTTTCATTTAAGATTTGAATCTTAACTGTCAAAACCTCACACATTTTTAAGTGAACACAAGGCATCACCACAAATACTGATACTATTTGTATTGAAATCATTATAACAAACAGTAATAAGTGTTATTGCACTAATCATATCTAGTTTTACCTTTGGGTTCCAGAGAAAAAATATTTATATTCCGTTGAAAATTCAAATCTTAAAAGAAACAGAGTATAATAGTGTGTATTCTCCCCATTTTAACCTACGGTGCTCAGACTCGGTCAGTAACCGAAGCTCAAAAGTCCAGGCTCAAGGTGTGTCAACGAGCAATGGAGCGATGTATTCTAGGTGTTCGAATAACTGATCGAATCAGAAACAACACTGCGGTACAAAACTCGTGTAACAGATGTGGGTGTCAAGTCCATTAAACTAAATGCGGTTGGGCCGGACATGTCTGTCGATTGCACCCAGACCGATGCACGAATCGTTACCGAATGGGTTATGAGGGATGGCCAAAGGAGCTGGAGCAGACGCAAGAGGATTTGGCGGGGCGACCTGAATATTTTCAGGACGATTGGCAGGTGCATGCTCTCGAGATAGGAAAGAGTGGCGGAAGAAAGGGGAGGGCCTTTGCCCAGCTGTGGGATATATCCTAGTATACTACTAGGCTAAAAAAAGTTTATCATATAAGTCAAAGTGGGGATGCTGGGCGGGACACGTCTGCCGCGTGCAGTGCATCCGACCAAAGAACCAAATAATAGACCAAAGAAGAGATAGCGGGAGTATTTGGAGCGTTTCAGATCTGATTGGCGAGATTTAGCTCGAAACAGAGACGAGTGGCAAGAAGGAAGAGCAGAGCATTATTTCGGCGTGAAACGATGCTCTAGTTCCTCATTTGTGCTCTCGCTCCGGGCGCCCGTAGCAACAGCCCGTACGGGTCTCCCGGACAGCTGTGAACCCAACCTAACACCACAGGACCAACTAAAAATATATCTCCAGTTCTATATACATACCTACCTAATTGACAAATGAAGTTACTACCTACCAGTCCAGTAATACCTTCCGAAGGTACAATTATGTAACTTTAATTAAATAAAACAAAACAAACTATGATATAACCCAGCAAACAAAGCCCATGTGCGTGGCTGAGCAAACGCGGGTGACATCATACTCGCTCTTCGTAGTTTATAATGTTGGAAAAAATCTGCACAGTGTTTCACTCTTGCTCTACTACAACTTGTACTATCAACCCTATTGGGTAGTTAACTAAAAAAAAAATAGTCCGTCAGATAAATTGCCAAAAAATATTAAGTATAACGTATGGTGCCGTGTGGTGCCGGGTTAGAATAGCACCTCCCCCTTTCTTCCCGTGGCGTGGGTGTCGTAAGAGTCAACTCTGGGAAAGGGTTAGTGCATTGTGGGCGATGGGCTAGCAACCTGTCACTACAATATCACGTTTAACCATCTGGTAACCCTGAAATTGCCAAACGTGGCACTGGATTTTCGAATTCATGTGCTCTGCCTACCCCTCTTGGGAATACAGGCGTGAGAATATGTATGTATGTATAACGTATTTTTTCAATTATTTGACAAACTAGTTTCGAGTGACGTCACTATTACTACGAGGTATTTTTTTTACTACGGCGAGACGCGTCACAAGGTACCCAACCCCGGAACTCCCGGAAGGTTTATGATCTATAATTTTGTTGATTTCATATTTTTCGATAGTCTAATTAACGGACTAATTATAATGATGTATTTAAAACCCAGTATCTCGCATTCCCTCCTATTCCCCGTTTGGTGTCGGGTTTAGAATAACACCTCTCCTTTTCTTCCGTGGGTGTCAAAAGACAGGCTAACAACTTGTCACTATTATACCTGCCAACTCAAAACCTAGAAAAACATGCTAAGACTGACCACGAAACATGACATACTCATGGTTTTCTCTATGTAGCGTGTCGTGTGCTCTGCCTACCCCATTAGGCAATACAAGCGTGATGTATGTATGTATGTATCTGAATATTTTTATATGTTTCATTCTTATATTTCATTAATTTGTGTTTTGATTGTTATTGTTTTAAATAATAATAATTAGTCTAAGTTTCGTGACGCATTGGTGAAAACTGTAATGTCATGTAAACATTTTTACAATAAAATAAATAAATAAATAAATAAATCTCCTATTCCCCGTTTCACAAGTGTTGCCTTGGATCGCAAAATATATTTCAATTGGATCAATCAAGCGAGAATTGTTTATCTGCTAAAGTCGTTAGTATTATTGGCTTATCGGGTTTTAAAGTTGGCTATTAAACCTGTCCAGAGGAACCTTGCGGATGATAAGGTTCTCCGTTGTTATAGTGAAATGAACTTACGTTGTTATATCGAGATTAGCTCGACATGTTTGGGGCCAATTCGTGGCCTATCATCTGGAGCTACGCGCCACGGCGTCACTATTATACCTCTTTCATCTACGATTCAACCAAAAATTATGCTAAAAATGGCTATGAAACGTGAAATAGCCGTGATCTTGTCCATGTAACGTCTCATGTACCCTGCCTACCGCTTTTCAGAGTAGGCGATAGATTATGATTTGAGTCTGCAGTTTGGTATACCTTTGAATTTTGATATCATTTTGTTCTCATATTCTACCAACACACAATAAAATCTCGAAAATCGTGAAACAGCAACATCTCTAATCCTTCCACGCGAAATGATAATAAAGTAATAGTCACGTAGGCAAACTCTTTAGCGTACTGTACCATTTATTTATATTTGTAGTCTCATCAAAGCATTCTACACGTCTATTTCTATCTGTCTGGGACTCTGTACGTAGTAAAACTTAACCATATAATCCAGCAATTCTCTTTTAAGAACTGATTAAGTTTTGACGCAAACACGAGGTAGTGGCTACAAAATTTTGTACATGTAAATTGTATGACTAAACAGATCTATGCTGGAAGTGTGAATGGATGTGTTGGGAGGGGAAGACCTAGACGGACGTTCCGTGACCAAATCGCGGACGTTTTAGAAACAGGTCAAGTCAAGAGTACCCGAAATCGACGAGCATGTATGAAGAAACTAATGAATGTGGATGAAGCAAAAGAGGTATGTCAGGATCGTAGCGAGTGGAACAAAGTGGTCTCTGTCTACCCCTGTGGGAAAGAGGCGTGACGGTATGTATGTATGTATGTATGTATGTAAATTGTATTGTTATATATGTGTCTTTATAATGTGTCACTTAATTTCTAACATTTTGTCATACAAAATAATCAACATAAATAGAAAAAAGCCGAAGCAATAATCTTTTGCAAGCCTGGATCCAAGTCCCAATAACATTACCTTAGTACTATCTACCAACTGTGCCTGCTGACACTAAATCAGGGGAGGTCCACTCCGAAGTAGGCACGCTCCACCGGCAAAACCTCGTGAAAGGTCTACAGCTAGCAGGTAACTGTAGAAAGAAAGCAATATTTTTACCTATTTTGGATCTTCTACAAGGTGTTACAAAACTACGGGTAAAGCTGAAAGGGGGTTAAATGGCCCATTACAAGGAGTCGATTTATAATATTTGAGAACCGTAGTATCGCAGTTT